>SNQN01002927.1:36971-48095 GCA_008642245.1 Bassia scoparia
TGATCCTACGTGGACGGTATCATGAGAAATAGTTTCCAAATCGAAGCAATTTGGGAATTTTGCAAAAGTTCTCCAATATAGGCCAATTGACCAATTTGGTAAAAAAAAAAAAAGTAGCCCTTTGATGACAATTTTTATGGTAAAAATACGTTTTCCGACGATAATTAAGTAAAAAAATGCACTCAACGACAATTAGACCAATTTAAATAAAAATAGAAATATTTCACGTGTGAGTTACACGCCATTATATATAAGAATTACTTTATACTAATCACTCAATTTTTTTTATTTCCTTCCGTTCCATATAAACTCCTATTCAAAATCTTTATACCTTCCACTTTCCATCCACCCGTCAATTAATATGTAAATGTTAATTTTACCAAATTAAATAGGTTGAGAATTTCTTAGAGTGAAGGTTAAAAGAGCAAATTCTCAAAATTGGAGTATGAATCACTAGAGTATAAGGTAATCCATTACTTACTTTATTTAATGTTTTTTAAACACAAGTAATTATCATCATCATCATCATCATCATCATCATCATCATCATTGTTATTATTATGTTTGAATTAAACATTATTACATGATCAATTAGGGGATTGAAATTGGGTTGATTAATATTCAACATTATTGTTGTATTTGATATTTGCTTATGAATTCATTTTGCAAGTTCATTGTTAATGAGTTTAGGGTTAATAAGTTTCGGGTTTAGTGTCAATTTGTTTATATATGTTTTTCTACTTTAAATTAGAAGATAACGTTTAATTACTATCACACATAAATAATGACGTGTAACTCATGTGTGTAATATTCCTTTTTTTTTTAAAAAAAAAACAGCAATCTAATTTTCTCCCAAGTGTATTTTTTTACTTAACCGTCGTCGGAAAGTGTTTTTACCATATTGTCGTCAAAGTACTACTTTTTTTTACCAAATTGATCAATTGACCCTCCAATATATCCCATCCCACTTAAGTGTGAGAGTTTGGGGTTGTTGTGAAATAATATTTACTATAATACCCTTACACTTCCCTTCATTTGCAATATGCCATTAATACTCATCTCTCTTTCTTGCCTTTTGTTTGCCCATGTATGGATTCCCCACCCTTCAATCATTACATGTATTCACTCTAATCCCTCCACCTACCTCCCTCATTACACACCTCTATCATTTTTGGTTCCTCTCGCTGCTTCTTCTCTCGCTCTACTTCTAGCGTCTTTTTCCTTTTTGCTCTGCATTTATCTATGTTTTTGTGTACCGGTGATGCTGTAATTTGCGATCCAGCCAMGGGGCTATGGGTTGTGCTTTGCGACCCATGGACCCCAATTGGTTCTTTTTCCTAGGTGGTTGCTTTTTGGATTTCGAGGTGAAGGCGCATGTATGCGGTGGAACCAGCTCCGGCTTGAGGTGAGTATCAATTGGAGGTCGGGTTTTTTTGTATTTGAGTTTGGTTCATGGTGGGTAAGTTAGTATTATCATACTTGCCCTGATTTAAGTCTAGATCATAACCCTAATTTAGAACTTCCATTGTTGTTGTTAACGTTGTTCTTCCTCTCTAATTGCCTTTTTTTTCTTAATTGAAGAATTTTGTGTCTGAATCACTCGACTTGTAACAGTAATTAGTAGTAATTTCAATGTTATTCATAACTTCACCTYAATTTGTCGCCTTTTATATTTTTGTTTTTTTAATTTTAATTACAATTTTGGTTCTTTTGAATGTCGTTAATATTGCGACCCATGGGCTCCAATCGGTATCTTCTTGTTGGGTGGATATGCGTTGGATCTTGCGGCTTAGAATTTCCCCACTTTGGCTGGCGTTTGGATTCGGCAGTGGGGGTGCTGCATACAGGGGATCGAGTTTTAATATCATCTTCATCAAACTTCATCCGCATAACTTCAGTTTTGTTTGATTGATTATTGATTTTGGTGTTATTTGTGGGTTGTCCTTTTTCCATTTTGAAGATGATATTGTGTTTTGTTTGCTATTTTATTGTTTTGTTATTGTGGGAATTGATTAGTTATTGTGTGACTGAAATTGATTGTGATTGGTATCGTGATTGGTATCAAATGTCGAAGGTTTCCTTTGTTATTCTGTGTTGTGAACCATTTACCTTCAATATGATGGTTCGTTTTGCTAGGTATCAATTTGAAGATGCATTTTGAAGCTAGCTAAATTGGTTCATTACATCTCTGAATTCGTTTGTCTCTGAATTACAATAGTTTCAGCTGATGTCTTTGGTAATGAGGTGTAGGAGTAAGATGTGATTAATTTGCTGGATTTTATGTGTGTTTTATCTTTCAGTTTGTGCGTATGTTTTGGTCAACGGGAATGCACATTAGTATTTTTCATGTGTAATAATCTTAATAATTAAAGTATGAAGAATTTAAGACTAATATGACAGAAATGCTGAGTAAACCAAAACAAATGAAGATAATGATGAAGAATGAAAGTGCAACGCGAAAACGTGGGACTAATTAAAGGAATATCCCCCCTCACAGATTTATAAATAAGGTACTCCATATTGTGTTCAGTGTATTACAATTAGTAGAGCATTGGAGTGAGAATGTCAATACCTTAATTCCTAAGCATTATAGACTAAAAAATTCTTATTCTAAGTGTGTGTAAGTAGTGTAACATTCCAATTTAAATTCTAAGAGTGATGCGATCTGTCATAGAGTAATTGACAAGAAAAAGTCATACTTGCACAAGAATTACGGATCAATTTCCATTGCCTAATTATCCTAATAGAGAGTAAAGATAAACTGCCACTATCCCCTCTATTTTATTAATTTGTATGATGGCTTACTATTATATTAAACTACTTGTGACACTCTTCTTTTGGTACTTTAACGTTGTAATTTTTTTTTTTTTTTTTTGAACCCAACTCCATCCCCTGATATTATCTTCAAATTGCAGTCTAAAAAAAAAGAATAAAAGGGGTGAGATTATATGAGTTGGGGGCAGTAATAGGCTAATAGCATTAGCACAGTTTCTTCATGATCTGTCATTTAAATATACCTAGCAGTACTTGATCAGGTACTGAGGTACATATCCAGTGTTTAGGGAATTAAGCGCCAACTGTTTTTTATAAAATTTCAACGCCTTGGTTATGTGATGAGAAATCTTTGAATCTTTTCACTAGTAAGCTCCTGGCTATGAGAATTGGTTGAGTTTGTTTCTGTTGCTGATTTCTAACTTCAAGTTGTCAGAAACACACCATCAGAACTGTGTTATTGTGGATACTCAAGCACCCGAGAATAACAGAAAGCGACAACAGCTTTCTTGAGAGGTTGGGCACCGTCTCTTTCGGGGTCTTGACACTGTTTATAAGGATGATTACCATAATCCGACACTTGATGTGAGTTTCTGCCGCATATATACTTTGTATACTACTTGTTTTATTGAAATACTAAAAACATGGTATGAAAATAAATCCTCATCTAATAAAGTATACTTTTGAAATGAAGGGAACGAAGGGTCCTACGGAACCGTGACATGATTTTCATTGCAAAATTGAAGATCCGGCTGCATATGATGTGCTTACAAACTTTGAGTAGCGCTAGAGAAAAGCTACAAAATCATCTCTTGAGAAGAAAATCAAGAGCATTTCTCATTGACATGATGATGCCTTACTGAAAATAGACCGTATTTCCTGGATCCTTAGCCCTTCAAAATGCACAACCCCAAATGACAAAATGCTTTGGGCTTGTGAAGAGAATGATTCTGAGGGATATCAAGCGATGTAGCTTGTATGTACATAGAATAGTTCGATTCAACTCATTTGCGGAATTGTTGTTTTCATTGTGATTTGTGATGAGTAGCTGCTCTTCTTACAGTTAAATATAACAACTCTTATGTCCATGGTTGTTTATGTCTATTAGTTTCTATCCTACTAGAGATTATGTAGTATGTAAGGTGATTTATGTCTCCTAGATTCATTCGGTAAGGTATGGTCGTTTAGATAATACATTAATATGGTAGCTATGGTTTGCACTTTAAAACTTGGGCAAGTGGGTTTCTGTGGATGCAATGATGTCCAAAATATTTGTATCTTTATGGGCTAATGAAAATGATCTAGACTCTTTAATTTAATCACTGCATTTCCTATGGTGTTATATGTGATTAGTATTGGAGATACGCGGGTGATATATAGCTTAAGATTTTTGATTGATTGTTTTAGTCACGTCTTTAAATTATGGTGAAATGTGTCAAGTACGTATGAGGCAGAGTGTGCAATGGTCTGTTATGGTTTCTTACCTAGCTTTAATTTATCCTTTTTATCATTGAAAGAATTTGATGTAGATGATATTGCACTATTGAATTGGATGCAAAAATTTCTAGCGTGGGTTTGGAGCGGCTACATATGCACATATTCACTAGGATTAGCTTTGRTATAGCGGACCTATAACTAAAGGAGTTGAGGCCTAGATAGTATTACGACTTTTCGTTAATTTTACGTCAACCTTTTGTGGTGATATGTTTTTTATAATAACAAAAATATTAGATGAATAATAATCAAATTGATATTGGCTGAATCTAAAGCTATAACTTGTGCATGATGATTCACCTAGCTTCTTTAAATTTTAGTTGTTGGAGGTCTGACCCCTATGTACAGTTCACAACTTCATTACCTGCTTGTTTGTATATGTATGCTTTTAATATTACAAGTATTTACATATGTATTACTATAGTAATGTATATGTATCCAGTATCCATTGTTTGGAGTACAATAATTTATTGGGATTTTAGTATGTATAAAATAAAGTAATTAGATAGATAAGGTGTTGCTCGTAAGTCATAATAATAATACTTGCTTTCTATTGAAGATGGTTAATATGTTTATATATTCTCATTTCATTTAAGTCTATCTTATTTGCAGCACAACTTATTACACACATGCTTCATTTCTTACCGTATAAGATCGTCTTATATAAGCTTTTGTCATATACAGAGTATATAAGATCTTACCATATATAATCGTCTTATATAAGTTTTAACTACTCTGTATTTACTAAATCTTACCATATAAGATCGTCTTATATAAGTTTTTGCAAATCCTCGAGGTACCACATACTTGAATTTGTTGGGGTGGACGAAGACAAGGAGTAGGTTGGGGAAGAAATAAATAAGCTAGGAATACTTATATTATAAATAAAATAAGGAAAATTTGTCAACAACTACCCACTTTTTTGTCACTTTTGAAAACAACTACCCAGATTGTTTTTTATTTAAAACAACTATCCACTTTTTATGTTTTGTTTGCGAATCACTACCCACTTTCAGAATTTCAAACTTGCGGAAGGCATAACTACTTGAAAACAACTCCAAATCACGTGATTCTTTATCCTATTTCATGTATTTTTCCGAGATCTATAACTTTTATGAAGGAACCATGTCCAAAAAATAGATGGATAGATGAGAAAAAGCTAAAAACTAAGTGTGACGAGGTTTGGGTGGTTGAGTTGTTTTGGTGGGTGTTGGGTGGTTTTAGAGGTGGGAAAAACAAAGTTAGGTGATTTTGCAATTGGGATGCCACGATGGGGTGGTTTGGGGTGGTTAATAAGGTGTTGAGTGGCCAAAATTCAAAAATGGGTAGTGATTCACAAAAGAAATTGAAAATATGGGTAGTTGTTTTCAATAAAAAACAATCTGGGTAGTTGTTTTCAAAAATGGAAAAAAAGTGGGTAGTTGTTGGCAATTTTTCCATAAAATAACAATATATTAAATAAATCAGTTAATGGGATAATACTTTTATAATATTACATCGTGGAACATAGTGCATATGTGAAATTTGTTTCTTTTATACAAAAATGTATTTAAGTGGACTTACGACAAGAATAAGTTGGTTTGACCTAGAATTCACTGTGAAATTTACTCTTAAGTCACAATTTTGTACTCCCTCTGTCCCACTAAATTTCTGTCACTTCTACTTTACACGTTTGCCAATGCACAATTTACAAATGAAATATCTTTAATTATGCATGAGTAAAAATTTTAAAAATTGGATTTTAATAAACTACTTGTTAATACGATTCTAACAAGACCTCACTTGACTATATTCATTCCTATATATTGACGAGAATTTAAAAAGATTCTTACTATTAATGAATAGTGAGAACTATTCATTATGGCATAAATTTAGTGAACGGAGGGAGTACATTCATTTTCATACTTGTTAGTCATGATTATTCATTACATTATTGCATTATTATTATTGTACCCAATAGATACATGAAGATTAGATCTAGACCTAACCAATATCACATGTCTCACATCTCACATGTGATCAAGTGTATGTAAAACTCATTAGTTTGGAGGAGAGAGAAATGACGATGGTGAGAAAATCGAGAGAAGGTTGTAGTGGTGGTGGGGAYGGAGAAAATTATTGTGGTTGAGGTGAGGTAAGATTAAATAATGGGTAGATTGATTTAATTGGATTAATTAATTTTGGTTAGAGTTAATTATATATGATTAACAGTTTTAGCAAGGGTAAATTGGTATCTTTAATTTAAAAACTTACCAAAATAGGAAAGAAAGTGAAGTGTAATAAGTAATGTGAAAATAATAATAAAAAAAAGAGAAGTGTAGTGACTAAATCGAAACAAGGAAAATATTTTGTGTGGTTCATTAWTAGTACGTAATACTAACATTCTAATAGTCTTTTTTTTTGTTTGTTTGTTTTGTAAGTTCTATACGTGCATCTTTGCATGGATTATTACTTACAATCTTATTATGTTATTTTTTTTTATCTTAACATGATATCTCGCATAATATAACATCTTCGCTTTATTTCAGATACCAAAAAAAAATATCGAAGCTTAATCTATTTACCCATGTAATACACAAGCTTATGCATTACATTAAACGTATTTTCACGTGGAACACGGCGCGCATGTGTGCCACTAGTGTATGGAAAAAATTCAGTCATAGCTTAATTCTCATTGGTTAAATGGAAATCCTAAAACAGTTTTTGCCAAAGACTATGATTGTCTATCGAATAATATTACATTGGTCTCGTTCATATGTCCTCGACGGGTAGTGATTAACGCAACAACGTGTTGGACTTCTTATCCCAACACTCCAAAAAAAATTGCTTAGTAGTTACCTCTAAGGTTTTGCTCTTGGGAGGGTGGTTTTGCTTCACTTTCGAAGGTTTCGAACCCCTCGATCGGGTTGTTCCTCTCAAAATTTCTCTGGTTGTCTCGCTCGTCTGGTTTTTCTTCGCTCTCGTCTCCTCTTCTTTCTTTTTCTAGTCTTTTTTCTCTCAGCTTTCTAGGGGATTGAAGGGGGTCGTCGGGGTTGGGGTGGGCTTTGCCCCCCTAGCGCCGGTGAGTCACCCTTCGTGGGTCCTTAGCGATTTGGTGGCTGTTGTTTGTCAGGGTCGTTGGTTGTTGAGGTTTGTTTCCGCAAAAGGTTGTGGTGGGGTTTCCTCTTAATTGCATCAGGGGTTCGGTGCTGAAGAGTGCGGTTGAGCTTTGGTCCAAATTGGAAGGTGCTTGTCGTGCTTGTAGCTGGTGGTCTTGTGTTGATTGGGGTGGTCTTGTTCTGCTGTGAACTTGTGGGGGCAGCGTGGTTATCGCGATTTCCAATGGTGGAACCGCCTACTTAAAATTGGATCCTTGTGTGCTATGGGCTTGGTTTTTAGTTTTATTTTTGTTGTTGTTAAATAATTTACGAGCCCTAGGGTTTCTTTCTGTTTTTCTTTAGTTTTTTTTGGAATAATAATGGGATCCTATGGATTTTGGGTTGCAATTGATCGCACTTCCATGGAAATTAGATCTTTCTCCTTTAGTATTCTTATTTGGCGGAGTCCCGGGCTGCGATTTGGCTTGTTATTGGATGGCTTGCAAGCGTCGGTTGGTTCACAAGTTGTTCCAATGGTTGTTTTCGTGGTCTGGAATTGGAAATTGGTTCGACTGAAGGATATTTCGCTGATTGTTGTCACCCTTTCCTCCTTTGGATTATGGTTACTAGTATGTGCGAATGGGTCATTGATTATTAGTCATATCAGTCTATGGGTATTATTGGTGGCAAGAGGTCAATTGGGTGGACCAAATGGATTGTTTTCTTCTCACAACTACATTGGGATGATAGTCGCGCTATCAGAAGGCTGTGTTTGTCAGCGTACCATTCGACGCCTGTGCGACGTTGAGAGTCAGAGATGTCATCGTAGTTCTGTATTCGAGGTGGTTTCCATTTGGTTTAGTTGGATTGGTTATTTCTTTGGTTCCATTATTGCTTGTAGATGTCGTATGGCTTTTGATTCATGAAACGATCTTTCTTTCCAAAAATAAACACAGTCCTTTCTTTTTGAATCCTTCTTATATGTTTAATTGGCAACTTAATCCTTTTGCTTGTTTACGGCTTTAACTAAACATGACTACTTAAATAAAATAACATAGTTACTCCACTGATTATTCGGTTTTTGGAGACCCTTTGTGTGATATCACAAAAAAACTTAAACATTTACTATCATTAGCAAAGTCTTGTAATGGAGTTATGTAAACTTGAACAGCTGCAACACAAATATAGTTGTAAAGCCTTATTCCTTTATCTTTTTTATCAGTTATGTACTTCTTGATATTATCCTAATTGATAATATTAATTAAAGCAGCTTTTGCTTGACAATCCTCAATAACGATACTTTCTTCCATTTCTTTGTAATGTAGTTTGTTCTTCATATAAACAAGGAAGTTTTAAATATTTATCTTTGGTTATTTTAGGGAATTCAAACCTTATATTATCATTTTGTTCTAGTTCTTCATCATTAATGGCATATTCGACTCTATTTAGTTGTCCAATTGATATCATTCCTTTTTCTTCATCACTATCTAGATCTGTGCATTGTTCTCCAACCATGTTAGTTGTTTCTTTAGGTTCACTCCCTTCTTCGTATGGGACATTTTTTCAGATTCTTTGTTTTCTTCGCTATCCTCTTCATTGATTTCAACTATTCCTTTATTGTTTGTTAATGCTACTTCTAGATATTCATCTTCCATAATTTTTATGTAATCCCAGCTTTCTAGGGTTTGCATCAACTTGAGATTCCCTTTTTAACATTCATTAGCATAATGACCTATTTCACCACACGACCAACATTTGTAGTTTCTATTCTTTTCAGATTAATATGAGGCCTTTCTAAAGAATCTAGCAAGTCTTTTCTAATTACGCTTGTAATTTTTTTTATATTGTTCACCTCTATTTTTATCGAATTTTCTCTTCTTGTAATATTTCCTTCTTGTAGGCTAATTCTTATTGCTACCATATTGATTAGGCATATCCCAACGATTTAGAAATTGCCTCTTAACTCGATGAAATTCGGCAACCTCTCGACATTTCTTTTCAATCCAATTTCTTAGGAAACTTATTCTTTTCCCTAAGGTGTCATTAGTTCCATTATTATATCTCCATTTCGGATATTTTTCACTTATCTCTTCATTAATGGACTTGGCAATTTGTCAAAGAACATACCAAAGTTAGTTTGATTTTCTCCAATTTTGTAATAATATGTTTCAAATTCCTTAATGTAACTTTCAACATATTTTAAATTACAAATTGTAAAATTACTTAGCTTTCTTTGATATTCTGCAATTTTTTTATCCTTTGCTCTATGACCAATAAATTTTATCTCAATAAATTGACATAGTTGACTAAACATAGAAGTTGGTAATTCTATTTGTTTTAACCTCGTTTTAGTCTCTGCGGATATAGCTTCATACCAATCAGCTATACATCCATCAAAATTATGTTCAATATAATTTAAAAAGTTTTCTGAGGTTCAATCCGTATTTAAATATAACACACTGCCACTAGTAGAAAAAACATCATATAATGCGGCTCATTTGCTGCGGTTGTATAAAAACCACATCATTTGAGAGTTATATGTTGCGGTTTTTTAAATAACCGCAGCAAATATTACATATTAGTGGGGGAAAATTGAGAGCATTACAATTGTTGCTATTATATGGACACCCGTAACAAATGACTAGGCCCAATAACACWAACACAAATTAAAATCGGCCCCTTAGCATATACGGATTATATGTATCACAACAAACTCTAAATACTTTACCTCCTCTCATACCATACTCATTCTCATTCTCTCTCCTCTTGTCCTCTCATTCACTCCTCTCATACCCCTCATTTACTCTCATCTCTCTCCTCTCATTTACTCCGGCCTTCTGTCTCCTCTCACTCACTCCTCTCATTCACTCTCATTCAACACCGACGAGCTCACCACCGACGAGCTCTACCAGTAACCACCTATGATCTCACCCCACCAATACCTATGATCTCGGCCTCCCTAATACGAACCCACCAACACTGCCACTGGTCCTCTCCTTTCCGTCGTCGCCGGTCCTATCCTGGGTATTTTTTGTTTTTTTTTTCAATTTTTTATTATAATTTTTGGGTTTGCTTATTTTCTAATTTATAGATCTGTATTTTTCTGGTGTTTTTCGATTTATTTTGTTTTATATTTGCGAGATCCAGGTTTGTTCACGATTAATGTTCGAATTTTTTTCGATTCTCAAATTTGATTTTTTGTTTATTTGGCTTTTCGATTTGTTTTATGTTTATTCGATTCTCAAATTTGTTTTTTTGTTTGTTTGGTTTTTCGATTTTTTTGTTTATTTTTTCGATTCTCTGATTTTTTTGGGGTTTTCAAACTCATTTTGTTGGTTTTAAATTTACGAGATATGGGTTTGTTCATGATTATTTTTCAATTTTTGTTTGTTTTCGAATCTGATTTTTTCGGGTTTTCACTCTCTTTACAAAAGAATTAGATCGTGCAATAGTTTAATGAATTTTGGGAGAAGATTCCTGTTGTGGGATGTCGTTTTTTTATGATGATGAGTTTTTTGATGTATTTTTGATTCCTATCAAAATTTAATTTTTGTGATTTTAATCTCATGTGATATTCCTCTTTTTTAATACCATTTGATGTCTGATTTTAATTTTTGTGATATTTGTTTTTCTTGGATTTATTTCTTTGAATTTTGTTTTTCTGGGTTCAATCTCATGAGATTTTTTTTAAAAAAATTGTTGCATCTTTGAAGAGCAAGAATAGTTAATGTTGTATATTTGTTGTTTAAGATGATGATATTTGATGTTGTAACCTGTAGAT
>SNQN01002927.1:51333-67103 GCA_008642245.1 Bassia scoparia
ATTTCATAGTCCTCCCTGGCCCCCAAATTCCTCAGGAACGGCCTTGTACAAGGCGCTTATATTGGCGAAAAAGCTAGGCTCATGAAGTTCTCCCGCAACCTGGTTGTGCAAATCACCTAGTTTGCCAAAACCTGGTTGTGGCCACTTGGTTTTAGATTGTTTTAAAGCAACATGGCAGCCCACTCTGCACCCTCATTGCGGCCTTACATCACATACCACACCCTGGTTGCGGCCCCTACTTTGATATAGAAAACTTTTCATATTCCTAGCATCTAAATAGGTTTTTAGTTAGGAGTTTCTTTCTATTCTTTTTCCCATACTTCAGTATAGGTTTATATTTTTAGAGGAAGCTTTCACTCTCCTTTTTTTGAGCACACAACTCTCAACTTTGGTACTTTCAACATTATTTTGGCAGTTTCATCAAGTCAAGTATTATTTTCTCATCAATATTTTCTTTTATTGTTGTTAATCATGCTATCTTTCAATATTAGTTTCGTTTATTCAATAGTTATGTGTGAGTAGTTTACAAAATTCTAGGGTTAGGATGAACCCTAATATGGAATAACTTGCAATTGAATTCCCAATTCCCAACCTTCATTAATTTTCAATTTTCAATTTTCAATTTAGAGTTGGTTTAATTATCATTCTTTGAATAGAAATAATATTGGATGAATATATGTGATTAGGTTTGCAACAAAAATTGACTCTTAATTGATTTTTGAACTCTAAATTGAGATAAAGGAAACCATCACGAAAGAAGATGGTGAAATTTGTTTAGATTTTAGGGTGCTATGCTTAAAGTCCTTAAACTGTTTGACTCCATGAAAATAGGTAGGGTTGCATTGTTAAGGAAGATTTTGATTGATCGAAAGAAATCATTAGTATTATTAGTGTGCTTCCATCCTATGAATTGTTGATTAATTTTTCAAGGGAAAAGGGAATTGCTTATTGAATTAATTCATGTTAGTGGGAATTCTTAAACCTAGAATTGCTTTTAATTCTTGATATTTCCAATTAGTTTGAAATTGCTTTAGTTGTTTAGATTACATCAATCTCCTCTTATTTTGATTACTTGCTTAGATCTAATTGAAGTCAATACAACCACATTGAACCAATTAGTCTCTTGGGATTCGACCTTTACTTGCCCGACTACATAGTTAGGAGGAAAAGTTAGGTTATTTTTGTTAGGAGCATCACACGCCTTTCAACTGGCGAACTAAAAAAACTGAGAAGAATGGATTGGTCTTAGAAGGATGGATTGATCTTGGAAGCATGGATTGGTCTTGGAAGGATTGTTTTGTCTTGGAAGGATGGATTGGGCTTGGGGCTCAAATGGAAAGTTCTTAGGGCCGAGCAAGGGCTATGTTGACAACTTCGCCTATTTCATAAAGAATTAGACCCTTCGTGAACTTCCTTATTCATTAGAGAATACAGATGCAAATGCATGTCCTAATTTCATGGTCATCTTTCTTAGAATGCATGTATAATGAATGCAAGGTGCCCTTTCCTTTTTAAAAATATAGATTTTTTGTGTTTTTTTTAAAGGACATCGATTGACATGGGAATGTATAATATGCAAGTGTGTCCTAAGCGATTAGGGTTGTGTGATGCGGACTAAAAGATGACCATGGGCTACATGAAAGCGACTGTGAATGTGGGTCAAGAACGACGGCTAGGGCAGTAGGGCCCATATAATGCACACATATACAACATGACTACAATTCGACTATGGTTAGTTTGGGTTAGGTCAAAGAGGGTACCATGCCTAAATGCAAAGCTTGGTCCAAATTTCACCACTAATAAATAGCGATGTACGACCAAGTTACCTCTTATGTACACGCATCCAGTAACACGTGCACATGCAGCATGGGCGGGATATGACTTGCCTTATCCATGTGATCCATTAACCACATGCACCAAGGTAGTTTCCCCCCTTAAGGCGATCTCGAGTATAGAAGATACCCATATTGAGACCAAGGAGCCTAAGGTGCGACCTTATTCGGAAGGTTACATGGAATATGTACAATCCAACACTACTACATAAAATGGCTAATGCAACGGTCAATTGCTACGGTTCTATCTATGGTTACGGTTTTGGGCTACAGTTCTATCTATGGCAACGGTCTATTGCTATGGTTTTTGTCTATGGCAATGGTTCTGGTAACGATTGTAGCTATAGCCACATTTTTTGGCAACGGTTTTAGACAACCATTGCCTTAGGTACTTTATGGCTACGGTTTTATATACCTATTGCAACGGTCAAATGGGAACCGTTGCCATAGAGCTAACCAAGACTGCGAAACTTCCTTTTTACTGATTTTTGGCGGTCAGCGAAATTTTGCAATTCAATTTCATTCCTTCAAGCCCTAAATTTCATTTCGAAACATTTCTCACTTCGCACCCAACTCTCGTTTCTCAATCTGCCATTCTACATTTCTCTTTCACTGTAATTTTCATCCCCACTTTTTAATGTCATCTTCGAAACATTTAATTTCGGGGTAGATTGAAGTTTTGGGGAGCAAGTTTGGACAAATTGGCCGAGCATTTTGGGCGAATTTGTGGGACGTTTTTGGTGAATTTTTGGCGAAGTTAAAGGTAATTTCTTGATTTTATTCTTTCTGTGTTTGTTATGTATATATAATGTCTAATGCAAAGGTCAAATTTTGATGGTTTTTTTATTATACTTCATGATATATGTCGAACAAACTATGAAAGATGAGATGTTTAATATAATGGATTTGAAAGGATGTTGTTACTGCATGTTCGAGTTATTTGAAAGGAATTGAGGTCAAGTATTGTTAAGTATTTTCATTTAATAAGGACATAACTGATGCTCCAACTTGTTCCAAAATTTTATTAAGAAAATTGAGTTCTAATATAATGATTCTGTCGAAAAACGAAAGAGCTCCATGGAAACGAACAATTCCCTGATATTTGACAGGCTGTTTAGATAAGTAGCAGTTTAAGTATTTTAAACTTTCTGGCTGGTGCAAAGTAACTAGTGATTTAGTGACAATCACATACTTACATCTTTGTTTAATGGGCTTCCAGTTTCTGATATAACAATGTATGATTCCTGAATTTATTATCAATCTCTTGCAGATTGTTTCTAAGCCTTCTGTTAAATTTCAGAGATATTAGTTGGTACAAACATTTCAGTTTGCAAAGGTTTATTTCAACTTTGGAGCTACCTGATAAAATGCTATGAAATACATTTGTAATTTTTGTTATTTCAAATACTATCAAACATATACATACATCTTTGATATAAAAAAAGAAAAAGAAAAGAAAAGAAAATGGGTGGAGAAACAGAAAACAGATATGTGTATACCTTCACACCATGTCACCTCATTTAAAAGCAAAACTGTACAGAAGATTATTTAGTTAAAAAATATTGATTATTAAAAAGGATGTATTGTTAAGTATTGTTAACAACTGGCTACCTTTTGGAGGTGATGCTTAGGAAAATCTTGAAGTATCTAAGAAATGGTGAAGGCGAGTGGAAAAACTTAATGGAACAAACCTTTGCAACTTAGACAAATGTGAAGTTTTGACATTTCCCATTTAAAAAGATGTGGTGGATGATAGTAGGGTTTTATTAGTTTGATAGTTTGAATGGAAGAGGGTGTAAGACCCTTAGAATTTTAAATCTAATTGTGATTTGTACAAAGTTCTGGAATCCTTAAGACCTCTTTTTTATTTAATATAAAGTTTAGATAGGACTAGAATCAAATAAATATGTACGATGGTATGTACTAGTTTCTCAGCTCACTTTCGTGCTTAGCTAGTTGTTAAACCTCACTTGATGCGTGAGATTTGTTGTATTTGACTAGTTTATTTRCTTTTTCTTTTTTTAATCATCTTCATATACTAAGCTTCTAATGAGCTTTACTATATAACGGGATGTGTGAGCAGTTTTAGGAAATGGATGACGGAATTAAGGGGTGGTGGGAATTTCCTAGATGGAGCGATGAATTTGAACTAGGAACTGATCGATACATTGAGAATGCACTAGCTACCAAGTCTCAAGGYGATCAAATTCATTGCCCTTGTCGTGTATGCGGTTATCGTTATTGGCATTATGGAAATGTTYTGAGAGATCATATAATTTGCAATGGGTTTGTTCCATTAACAAATGACTTATTAGATTTGAGGAAAGAACCTCCGAGTGGAAGTCAGGTGTATGAAWATGATGAACAAWTCAACGTGAATGATAGGATSGAAGAGKTACTTGAGGACACRTTTAGGGAAGGGCCAAATGAAGAGGCAAAGAAGTTTCTAGATCTKATAGAAGAAGGTAAAGAAGAATTGTATCCAGGGTGCAAAACATTTTCCAAACTATCATTCATTATTCGGCTCTTTATCTACAAGTGAGACCACAAATTGAGCAATGTTGCATTTACTGCTCTATTTAGACCTTCTTAAAGAACTTCTACCCAATGCAAAATTACCCTCATCCTTTCATGAAGCAAATAAAGTGTTGAAAGTGTTGTGTTTAGATTATTTAAAAATTGATGCTTGCCCCAATGATTGCATGTTGTATTGGGAGGAGTACGTAAATGCAACAAGTTGCCATGTTTGTGGTACTCCAAGGTGGAAATCAAAAGATGAAGACCAGGGTGAGCCAAGTGGAAAGACACATAGAATTCCATGAAAAGTGCTAAGGTATTTTCCTCTAAAAAAACGTTGCAAAGATTATATATGTGTGGTGATATTGCGCAAATAATGACATGGCATGCGACTGGACGGGAAAAGGATGGGCTTTAACCCATCCAGTAGATGGCCAAGCTTGGGAGGACTTTAACCAGTTATATCCAAAGTTTGCTAAAGAACCTCGTTATGTGAGGTTAGGGTTAGCAACTGATGGATTTATTCCCTTTAATACCTTGAGCATAGTACATAGTATTTGGCCAGTTATTTTGATAAACTACAACTTGCTCCATGGATGTTTATCAAGTCCGAGTATTTGATGTTGTCATTGCTTATACTAGGCCCGTCATCTCCAAAAAAATATTGACATTTATTTGCAACCATTAATTAAGGATCTTAATGAATTGTGGGAGTTTGGGCTTCAGACATATGATGCTTCATCATACCAAAGGTTTGACATGCTTGTAGTTTTGATATCTACCATAAGTGACTTTCCAGCTTATGGAATGCTATCGGGGTGGCGCGTTTCAGGAAAATTGGCATGCCCTTGTTGTCATTATGAGACGAATTCTATGTGGTTAGATCATAGTCACAAAGAGTGCTACATGGATAACCATATATTCTTGGATCTGTCTCACCCTTGGCGTAGCAATAGAAGGAGTTTCAATGGAAAAATTGAGGAAAGACTTGCACCTACTCGTTTGAGTGGAGTTGAGATTGAAGAGTTGATCTCCGATTATCCAAATGATTTTTGAAAGGAGAACAAGAGAACAAGGTAGGATCCAAATGATCCAAATCCATGGAGAAAGTTTTCCATATTCTTCAAGTTGCCTTATTGGAAGCATATTACTCATCGTCATAATCTTGACCTAATGCACATAGAAAGAAACGTGTTCGACAATGTGATTGCAATGTTGTTGGACATTCCTAGAAAGACGAAGGATCATGTTAGTGCTCGTAAAGATCTGAAAGTCCCTCGGATAATGCCTGAACTTCAAATTCAAGAAATGGAAGATGGTAGTGAACAAATCCCACCAGCGCGCTTTTGAGTGACTTTAGAAGAGAAGCGCTTGTTTTGTAGGACAATAAAGAATGCGAAACTCCCAAAAGGATATGCCTCTAACATTGCTAAGTGTGTGCAAGCTGAAGAAGGCAAAATTACCGGGTATAAGAGCCATGATGCTCATTTCATGATGCATTACTTGCTTCCAATTGTTGTGAAGACGACATTGAATGATGATGTTGCAATCCCGGTGCAAAGGTTGTGCAACTTTTTTAAAGGCATATGGAAAAAAAAGAATTGATCCCAAAGATTTGGAAAATTTGCAAAGGAAATAGTTGAAGCGCTATGTCAGTTTGAGGGGAATTTTCCACTGGCGCTTTTCGACATAATGGTTCACTATTAACCCATTCATCTCGTAGAAGAGATCAAACTCGGTGGACCTGTTTCAGGTAGAAGTATGTATACAATTGAAAGGTATCTTCGAGACTTAATGCTTGATAATCGAAATAAAAGTTGACCTGATGGCTCAATGGCAGAAGGGTATTTAGCAAAAGAATGTGCTAGAGTATGTGCAAGATATCTAAATAGACCCAAGAGTTCCAAACATTGTGTTCTCAAGAAGTCTTGTGTTTCGGAATCATTTTTAGGAAAAAGGAAAAAAAAAAGATTCTTTGTTTATGATTGATCAAACCACATGGGCACAAGCACATCGATATGTACTCTTCAATTGCGATTGTGATGAAGTTGAAAGATATATTAGGTAACATAACTATATTTACTATTTAAGGCTATTTTATTTCTTTTTAATTAATATTTTGTAGATCGTGTTACTAAAGTAATCTATACTTACAGTGAGCACAAGTATTCAATATCTCGCCATAAGAAAAGAAAGTGGGAGAGTGCTCAGTTTCATAGCAAGGATTTCATGGTTTGGTTTGAAGAGACAATTGATTTCAAGCTTCAACAAGGCGAAAAAATACCAGATCATGTGCAATGGCTATCAAAAGGTCCTGCTTATGTTGCAAAACGACACACCGGGTACTCTGTCAATGGTTACAGGTTTCACACCATGAAACGTGACTCAAATTGTATGACTCAAATTAACGGAGTCACCTTAACAGCGTTGACATCTAGTTTTGCCAATAGCAAGGACAAAAATCCAAAAGAGGGAGAAGTGAAGCATTATGGATCTTTAGAGGACATAATTGAGATATCTTATCATGGGCACTTTAGTGTTGTCTTGTTTCGATGTGTGTGGTATCAATCAGAATTAGATGGTCAGTTTACTATTGTTAATAAAACTAAGACTATTTCTCAAGGGGAGCCATTTATTTTGGCATCCCAAGCTCCGCAAGTGTGGTACGTAGAAAATTTAACTAGGCCTAACACATCCGAGAGTGCCCAAAACGCTCCAAAACTTCACCAAAGGTGACACGAACCATAATCCCGAGCCTCGAACAGTTGTGTCAAAATAAATCCTAACAATGCTCATCAAATGAGTGCCTGCAAAACCGATCAAAACAAAAGAGAAAATGTGGCAAAAACACTAAAAGCGGTCGTTAGAGATTTAGAGAAAGAAATGAGGAAAAAGACTCAAAACGAAGACAAAACTAACTCAAACCTACGAAAATAAATAATAAAAAGACTCTTAAAACCGAATATAAAATCCGTACATCAATTATTTGATATTGTTGCTCTTATTATATGCTCAGTTTCAGAATTTCTTTTGTAAGCATGAAAGAATAAAATTGTTTGTTATGATTACTATTGAGGTTTTATGTGATTAGTTTTAAGTTCATTATAATTTTAAATTTTTCAAGACTATATATTAATTGCGTGAATTTTTGCTTTTGGTAATTCAACTGTTTGATTGCAGCTAAGTTAGTTCTTTTGTGTTTTTGGTTGTATTTGTTGATCAATTCATTGTTGTTCCATTTGTTTGAACCTTGAATTATGCTCGAGTATAAAATTTTTTATTGTTAATGCATAGTCCGATAATCTCATAGATACATCAAAAACTCTAAATAAAATTGAAGTGCAAGATTTTTCATGTTACAGTAAAAACTTTTTTTGTTGTTGAATCTTGAATCGGTTTCAGTTTAGTCTCTGGAAAACGAAAAGTTGAATTCAAAAGCTTCACCAAGATTCATTTAAAAGTTTTATTTTAAAACTTGAAGCAAGAACCAATCTTAAAGCAATTCCATAAGCTGACTTGAGTCATTGTACAATATCAGGCTAAATCCTCAAAGAGCAAGCTTATTCAAAATGAAAAGAATAAGCAAGTACTTGCATCTATTCTTTTACCGAGACTATTGCTAAGGTTTGAGCTATAAGATGAAGTGATTACCTATAGAAAATGAAAGTGAAAATGAAGTGAACATTCTAATTCATTTGATGAAGCCACAAAGGCGGTTAATATTTACTATATATATTATTATCATCTTAATAACCACTGTATATAACATCATCCGACATATCCTCTAATCTGCGCAGTTCATGTTTGTAGGTTCCACATCAGACCCAAATGAAGCCAATGCAACAAAAAATGCACCGGCAAAATCTGAGACCATGGCAAAGTTTTTGACAAACCGTACATCAACGCAAGTTCAGAAGCTACAAGATGAATGTATGAAGGAACCATTGCATAAAGAACACATGCAACTAGATGATGTGACACGTCAATCTTGAAGGCTTTTATATTAAACACTTACTACCTACTACCTAGATGAGTTTGCCACACCAGATATTCTAAAAAGATCTGATTTTGCAAGACGTAGATTAGAGATTTCCAAGTCAATCCTGACAAGTAACTTTTAGTACATTAGTTGACATTGTAGATATGTACAGCATAAATTGGTATCAAAATTATGTTTGTTTCGAATTAATTCAATTACATTCTGATTTCGTTTCTAATGTGGCTACAGAGATGAAGAAGCGTAGAGGCCCAACGAAGCTTCTTGAAGCATATGCTCGAACACTAGTCCAACATCCTCCAATTGTTCTTAACTCAATAGGGCAACCTGTTGGTCCTTCTCAAAAACTTGTTGATGAATATACTCGCTTCTTAGGGACCGTGGCTAGAGATCCTGATATGGCCCCACTCAATTATTGTAACTGGAGTGAATTACCTACGCATGACAAGATGTGGAATTATGTTCAAGTATGTTCTAAATCAACTTTTTTTTTTTTGCATCATCATTAGTTGTCCACATCGCTTGGCCAATTCTTGTGCTCGAAAAGCTCAAATTTAATTGACCTAAGGGTTCAAATTTAATTCATCCAATTTTAAAGTCCCTTTTTAATCCCAAAACCTGCCCAAATCTTGAATACTTTTTTTTTGTAAGGATTAGGTGGGGAAAATTACATGTCATGCTAATATGATTTAAATATTATTCTCATCTTTTCTAATTATCATATTATTGCAAAATAAACGATCTATGTGTAGGAAAAGTACCTAATTCCGAATGAAGGCAGAAAGTGGTTAATGGAAACAATGGATGTTGCTTGGCAAAGATTTAAGTATAAAACAAAAAAGGAAGTGGTCAGGGAAAACAAGCGCCCAAAAAAGTCCCTGCTAAGCAACTTGAAATTCTTGTAGAGTATTGGAATGAACCAAAAATTCAGGTTAGTTATGGGACGTGTTAGTATTGTTTTCATTGTCCTATTTCATAAGTTACTCATGCATTTTACTTACTATAAACAAAGCAAATCGTCAATGCCTAGATGATATGCACACTATGGGAGCAAGGTCATTTGCAACTTTGCGACATGAGTTGGTAAATAATATTATAAGCTTACTCTGCATATACAATAAATTATTCCTCCTTTCATGAATGCTTTGTTAAACAAGCTCTAATGTTTTTTTCAATGTCTTCTAAATAGAAAGAAAAGGACCCAAATAAGCAAGAACCATCTCAATCCAAGTTCTACAAAGAATCGAGGAAGAGAAATCCGAAAAAAGCTTATAAAACAAGTTCTTCCATCAATGAAGCGAATATGGTAATTAAGTGATGCATGTTGTAATTAAGTTGCATTGGACCCTTAAAAGATTTTTCTTTAGTAGTCATGTGTAACTTTTTAAAAAAAAATCTAGGAAAAAATCGACACATTGGAGACTCAACAAAGTCAAGGAGGAGAAGCCAACATCAAGGATCCCTACTATGAAGTGATACAAAAGCCTGAGCATAGTGGTCGAGTACGGCTTTTTGGGAAAGGGGTAACAGAATGAACTTTGAAGGAAAAGGGTTCTACAACAATCAAGTACATCATTCCACAAGAATTCTTGCAAAGCATCCAAATGTAAGTTGTGGAAGACATTCGAGAAGCTAATCCCAGGCTGCATATTGTGATGCCTAATGGACCTTCTTCTCAAGTTGAAGACTCCAATGGTGGACAACATTTAGTTGGGGAGTCGTCACCAAATAACCGTGAGGTGAGTTTCTTTGTTGCACGTGTTCAACAAATTCAGATTTTTATTTAGTTTGGGTCTTCCTGCCATGTAATTTTGCAAGTGCAGTCCTTATTTTAGTTTAACCAAATTCGCCTTTCTGTATGGCTTTCTTATAACCCTTTGCCCAGTTTAGTCTTCTTTTTCAATTTGATATGATTTTCTATCACATTTCAGGCTAATTATCCGGTGAGGTAGACATAAATCCAAAAGATCAGTTGATTGTTCAACAAAACAATAATCCCGAGGTGAATTTCATCGTTGCACATGTTTTCCTTACAGTGATGTGTTTAAAAAAAAAAAGAAAAGAAAATGTAATGCGTTATCGTTAATTCGAGTTATGCTATATGCCTATATTATTGTTTGGAATGAGAATCTACATCCTGTTGTTGTATCTCTCTTGTTGTTTCTAAACTAGTTTTTATATGTGTAGTTGCTAAATGCACTATGATTTAACAAAATGCAGTTAAAAAATAGAATTGTCCTTAATTAATTAGTTAACTAGGAAAAATTAAAAAAGAAAAGACAGAATGGGCGGCAACTCAATGGAATAGGAAGGGGCTACAACAGAGAACAACAACACAAAATAGGGGCCTAATTTAGTGATTGTAGGATCAAGTGAACTTGGGCAACTGTCATTATTGCAGTTTCTATACCTAAATGAATACAGAATGTTAGGAAAAATACCACCTTATCTGTCTAATCTAACCTCACTACAAGTCCTTTGTTTGCAAGCTAATTGTTAGTCAGTTCTTCTTTTCCAAATGACTGCCTTAAGACACACATGGATCATTTGATCAATGAATAACAAATGCATGTTCAGTTGAAGAAACATCAACGAATCACTCAAAAATCAAAAAATACAACTAGCCAGACACCATAAGATAGCTGATTGCCTGAAACTCTCATAACATCAATGAACTAACGTCTAACGATGAAGTCAAGAAAAACAGCCCAAACAAACACAGTTTCGCAACATAGGACTGAAGTCTAGTAGTCTACTGAATATATTTATATACAATGTCCTGTTATTTGTAGTAAAAGAAAGTGACCATTACTTTAGAAGCCCCCAAACACGATGCAAATCTCTAAGTTAAAGTCAAAAGGACAGAGCATGGATCTATGGGCTTATAAGCCCCTGAGATTATTTAAAACAGACAGAAAAGGCATCAATTTCAGTAGTAGCAATGTAGTTCTTCCCTCAGATAAAAAGTAAGCCTGTCATAAAAGCCTCCATATAAAGCTTRAAAATCATGACTTTTAAACTTGGAAATCATGGCTCAGTTCCTGCCCAATGAGAAAAGTAGGATGGGGCTTTGTGTAGTGCTTGTTGGTCGTCTCTGCAATATAATTCCCAATGCAGATACGTCTCCTCTAATCTTGCTACTGATTTTGTCGTTACTGTTGGTGAAGCTAAGTTTAACCTTCACAAGGTATAATTTATGTCTTAAAAATAATGTCATTAAATTGGATGATATGATTTTCTTGTTATTCTCGTTCCTTGTGCTTTTTTTCTTCAAACCATGGTCCTCTTTGGCTTCGGACACTTGCTCTCTTCAGGTTTTAACACCTGTTGTTTTGCCTTATTGCTTTTAGTCCTAGATTTTCGGGCCAAGATTTCATCAACTTTTGATGGTTTAAGGGATCTAATTTGCTAGTAGCATTGTGTCCTGAATGACACTTTCTTTTCTGTTGCCTATTCGATGACTGTTTATTACAATATAAATACATGGATATTGTGCACTGGATACTAAAATTCTTTTCATGATTCCAAAMTGTGCTAAATTATGAAATTATCAAGTTAATCAATGTTCCTGTCTAGCAGTATGTAATTGTTGCTCCAGAGCGAAATTGGAAAGCATCAGACTATCCTATTCCTGATTTTGACAGATCAATCTTTAGAAGCTATAACATAAGAAAAGTTCAAAGGCAAGCAGCTTGATGCAACGGGTCAAAGAAAGACTAAATACAGGCTATTTTTCTATTATTCGGATTAGCCTTTGTTTTGTGTATATTTAAGGCTTGATTCGAATTAGCCTTTGTTTTGTGTATATTTAAGGCTTGTTGTGACAACCAAAAACAATGTATTGTATTTTTAGTTAATTTGAATACGAAATGAATTTATTATTATTATTATTGTTTTTGCATTTATTATTATCGTAATTATTATTAAATTATTATCATAGTATTATTATATATAAAAAAATAGAATATACATTTTGCAATGGTTCAACCATTGCAATAGATCTATTTCAAAGTTGAAATAGACCTATTGTTGCAACGGTCCAACCGTTGCAATAGATGCATTTTAAACTTGAAATTAAGCCATGGCAACGGTTCTTCAAAACTAAACCGTAGCAATAGCTTATTTGAACCGTTGTAATAGATCAAAGAGACCTAAGGCAACGGTTAGCACCATTGTAATATCTCCCTATAACTGTTGCCATAGATAGCTATGGCAACGATTGCTTAAAGATTTAAACGTTGCCATAGATCCTTTTAACTGTTGCAATAGGTTTAAAAAACCATTGCCTTAGGCCTATAGCAACGCCACCAACTGCAACGGTCAATAACCGTTGCCTTAGCCTTAATGCAATGGTTTTGGGTATATAAAATGTAGTAGTGCAATGAAAATAATGATGGAATTACGAGACTTTTATGTCTGTCCACTTCACCTAACGGTGATTATCCAAGTGAAGTTTCCATTTTTTAGGCGTGTGCCTTATTGGGCCTTGTCCTACGTTGAATTTGAATTGTGGGTTTGAGCCACAGATACCGCACGTGAGTGCATAGGGGGTGTATTGTCGATAGAGGGGATCACCACCATGCCTATATAGGTTAATCAGGAACGTTCGAAACATTGGAGCCAATTAAGCTAATGGCCCCACTATTAGGTCCAGTAACTAGTTCGTGGGTTTGGGGACATGGTACGGGCTGAATCTTTGACACAAATCTGCCCGCATGTAGCGGCCTCTTCTCGGTTTCATTGTAATTCCATTCGATCATATTCACTAGGTGCACAACAACATAACAATTTTATCCTTAGAAAGCATTCTAGCCTTAGAAACTATTACGAAATTGAATTTCTATTATGCATGTACCCTTACCTAACCTAATAATTGTGGCCTCTTCAAATTAATCAAATTAATACGGAGCCTAATATCCGATCATCCACAATTAATCTAAATTAATGTGATTCAAGCAAATTCAGGTCTTGTTTAAGCAATCAAAAGAGTCATATGCATAAGAATCATGAATAATATATACAAATTCTCTTACCTTGTATCGCTACGAAAATAAGAGAAAACAAAAGTTAGAATATCAAAAGCTTTGCTTGCTTCCAAATGAATCGCCTATCACAATTGTTAGCATTGACAATAACAATTAAAACAATTGCGATAAGATAAGGACGATTGAAAATAACAGGATTTACATGTTTGAAAACCCAAAGTGAAGCAAACAAAACTTAAGATATTATGTTATTTAAGATTAATAATAAAATAAGAGAGAGTTAGATTGAATAGCCTCAGAATTTGTACCTAGATTTGCAAAGATATGACTCCAAAAGCAGCGACAGATTCGAGAACCTTTGATTTTTTGAGTGATTTGTGTGAGAGAGAGATTTTTGAGAGCTTTGTATTGCACATACTACGAATTATTTTTGTTGAGGTTCAAATAAGCACCGAGAACATGTATTTATTGGAGTTTAGGGAAAGATAAGATAGAASGAAGAGTCGTATACATGATTGTCAACTGTATATATGGTATGGGGACCGTATATACGGTTATGCCAACCGTATATATGGTTGTGTAACATGGCAGCCACACCAACAATCCATGTATACAATTCCAACTTCTATCTATCTTTCGTTCGGGAATTCCTATCCATATTTTCTAAAATTAATCTACGATCCAAGAATATCCTTTTCTAGGTGCTCAAGGTTAACCTTCTAGAATATTCCGGATTATTCCCAAATTTTCCGAATTTCTCTTAGTATTTCTGAATTCATTTATATTTGAAAATTATTTCGCAAACTTATAAAAAAACATAGCAAATCATGGAAAATTTATTTAAAAATACTAGCGAACTTAGAAAAATGAGAAGAATAATATGAGAATGAAAAATCTTAGAAATGACCTTTAGAAATTTTTTTCTAAGAAATCCATTTCGCTAAGAAAAATGGCCTAAAAATAGAAAATATTCCGCCTATTATTAGGCCCTCGGTGTGTGATTTCGAACTCAACTTTAATTCAATTCATGCAAGTTATGGGTGTGGTTTGTGGATTTTTGTCGCAATTTCTGAATCGAATCTATTTCGAAATGTCGTATTTTTCCTCATTGGTTATTCAATTAGGGGAGACACTTTTGGGTGTCTACAGATAGCCTTATTCATATAATTATTTTCCATATTTTATCTTTTTCCAACTCATCTTCAACTTCATTACAATCATTATTATTTTCAATTATTGCTTTAAGAGTTTTATTATGTAATTTTCTTTCAACTCCTTTGTTTGATTAGAAATAAAAAACTTTTAATTTTATTATACCCATTTGTTCCAACAAGTCTTCTTAGATTGATGCGTAATTTATTTCTTGTTCTGCATTATAAAGGAGACAATCCATTTACCAGCAATGATAGTCATAATCTTGTCAAGTTCATCTGAATCATTTTCATTGTCGAATAATTCTTGTAATTTTTCAAAACTCATGTTAATAAGGTCTTGACTCATTTCGACGAGTCGAAGTGGCAGGGAAATCAACTGTAAATTTCTTATTATTACTGTTTTGGAAAGAATAGTTGTATTTAATTAAAAGGGACAAGTCTTTTAGCCTTTATATTTGGTTGAGATTGGAGATGTCTAATCTCATTATTAAATTTCTTATTATTAACCAGTTTAAACTCTTCAAAGTCTTTTTTGAGGTCTTGTGTCTCCTTTTTAATTTCATTTGTAATTGCTTGACTTGTACGGTCAATTGTAATAAGAGGTGTTTCGATATCTTTTATATCTATTTTATCCTCAATTAATATGTCTACTATATAGTTAAGAACTGCAAGCACCAAAGTGATTACTATCTTTTGGTAAATGGTGTAGATGAGGAGATTCTGGTTTATATTACTATCTCTATTATTAGTGCTTTATTAATTTAATCCAGGTTTATATTACTAATTTTTATTATTTGGGCAATAAATACTTAATTAAAATACTAATTATGATCAAAATACTAATCGGGCTGTGATACCAAGACAAACAAGATCACTAAAATATTAAAGGTGCGGAAAATGCAGATTATCAAATATACATAAATAGGCTAAATTTACTTATTTAATATGACAAAGGGCTAAAGAACAAGGGTGTAAAAAGTGTAAAAGAATAAGAATAAGAGGATAGAAGGGCAAATAATAAGGGAGTGAGTTACCACTCTTATCCTTACACTATGGTTTACCCCCATCCTCGAGTCCTCGACCATTGSTCGATGTTTTTCATACAAACATAAGTAGTAAATTCATACAAACATAAGCTCCTAGAAGCCTTTAAGGCATAGCACTACTAATCCGTGTTTTGGTTGATCCTCAAGAAATCAAGGTAGGATTTTTTATCAAGAGCGCGAGTAAATAATCCGGTAAGGTAATCAGGCACGCTAATCCTTCTGAAGCTTGGTGGAGTAGT
>SNQN01002928.1:7919-45505 GCA_008642245.1 Bassia scoparia
AATAAAAAAATAAGGAATATACCTTTGTTAGTTTGATCAGACATTTGACAACTAGATCAGAAAACTTCTGATTCCTGACATTAAAGGATTCATTTGATGCAGGTGCTGGCCATCTAGCAGGATCCAGTGGCCGTAATAGATTGATGAGGACAACAAACGATGATGTTCGCTCAGCATTATCCTACATACAATGTCCTCACCTTTAAATAGGCCACCAAAAAGGTGACTAAACAAAAAGGCATTAAGGCTGATTTAAATTTACCAAAATCTTCAGCATCAAAACATTTAATGCTTTCAAAAGTTGGCCACCATCATCCATGCGAGGAACCCGCTCGTCCAAAAGCCAAAGCAGGAGTTCAGTTATTAAATAATCAAGAGTGCTTTCCTTGACAGCATGAGCAAGAGTCTTATGTTGAAATGTCTGTAGCATAATAAACACAATTAGAAATAATAAGACAATATATGGAATAAATTAAAGTATATACTGGTGCAAGACAAAAATCTATAAAAGAAATACTACCTGCATCAGGGTGTTTAAAACATATTTACAAGACCTTGAAGAAGCCCCACTTAGACTATAATCAAATGACCTCGCAACCTGTTTAAGTTACCCAACATTTCAGAATATTAAGTTGCAAAAAATACATAGAACAAAACAGAAAGAAGCACAAAACAAAATCTGCACCTTAGTTGCTAACATTGAGACAAGTCGGTCTGCATCCTCAACAAAGTCATCCACTGAGTCAACTGCAGGATCATTTGCAGCAGTCAACTCATTGCAAACAACCTTCATTCCTTCCACAGACTGCACAGTTATATAAACGTGAGCAAAGGAATGGACGCATAAAACAAGAAAGGAGTAGCATTATAAATAAAGTACGCCAATCTCAAATTGTGAACCAATGTGTTTTCTACAATAGAGGAATGGAACAAATACCGCTTCCGGTGCACCATATGCTATAGTCTCAAGTGCTTGATTCCAGTCCATTGTAGCATTGACACCAGCATTTACTCGAGGCAATGGATTTCTATCTAAAAGAGCTTCAGGCTGAGCATAGTGTTCCCTGAAAATTGGCAATTCGAACAGATAACTTGATCATTTGAAATGGCAGCAGAAGACATGGAGGACCCCATGGGAAGAAAAACAGGGAATACCTAGGAAAAACTGGACCAGCAATTGATCTTGAAACTTCTCCACTTTGTTCGGCTATATCAGACCTATTTATTCATTCATATCATGAGTTAATTCCATGAATGTAATTCAATCTCTTATAGAGACAAACTCCATTAATAAATAGTAAAGGCCTTTGCATGAAGGAAATAGAGAGAAGAAACAAATGACCTGCCCAAACTGCCCCATGTAAAATTGTCACCTTAGTTATACATGAAACGTTGAAGAGACAAGCAGAAAGACAAAGGAATTGGGAAAAGTAAAAACAAGCAGAAAAACATAATAAACTACTTAAACACATTTAAAGATAAATCCCTTTATCAAAAGCCTCAAGACTACAGCCACTGCATTTTAATAACAATGGCACACGAGCAAAAAATACATAATTAGGCAACCAACGTCGCTTAGGATAGAGAGCGCTTGCTCCAACTAAAATTTTTTATTTTCCTAAAGATATGGAAAACCTAGGTAGCAAAAATATAGAGATATAAAGATCTCACCCATTATCCCTAACTGATCGTCTCAGAGCAGCCCTTGCATCTCCAGGCTTTCCTTCCCTTCTCCTGTCCATATCTCGCGCCTAAAGAGAGCCAATATGATCATTAATTAATAAACAAAGAAAAGAAATGGCAGAAAGAACATCAATATATACATAACAGATACCTTCGTCTTAAATTTTTCATCAATCATGCTTCTTTGAGCATCTGTTAGTTTCCCTACATATCTCCAGATGTCTTCACCTATAAAAAAAGTGAAACCAAGTCAAAAACAACATGGAAAGAGTAAAGCCCATCCTCCCTCATAGAAACAAAACCCCACTAAATGAAGAGTCAACTTTACATTAAAAGAAACTAGACAATAGAAAGAATGTGAACAAGCTGATATTCCCCTATATTATTGTTAACTAATCTCACACATTACTGTCTATCTATGTTCACTAGGTATACATATCAAAAGTAACATAGAGCACAATCAGTAGAACGATTGAACAGTGTTTACAGATTGAAAATCGAAACATAGCAGAAGTGTCAATTATATTGGGACAAGAACATACTATATCTCAGTAATCATTATATGAAAAATTGTTTTAAATGGTACAATCTTTAGCAATTTCATTTTATTGTGTCAATACAAATTATACAATCAAACGAAATAGCTCAAAGTTTGTACCGCTTAAAACAATTTTTCTAACATGAAAAAGAAAAGCTTTTTGGAATTTCCGTGGTCATTGAACATAAATGCCACTGTACAACTATATAATTACTATTACTTTCTCCGATTCTAATAAAATATTACACTTTGTTCTAACAAAAATCACATTAAATGTTACACTTTTTTTGGACAACTATTTTTGTATCTGTCACCAATGACATGGACCCTCCTTATTTTTCTCTCTATCTCTCTCCACTCCAAAAAATACTTAAAAGTCCGTGAAAACCAAAGTGTAACATTTTGGCTCTGTTTGATAGAGCGTAAAACATTTTTCCATGAAAAGTGTTTTCGTCCTTTTACCAATTTTACATTGTTTGGTATACAAAGGAGTGTAAAACCATTTTAATTGGGAGTAGGATTTCTCTTAAAATGATGGAAGACCATTTTCCTTCCAAACTGAAAGGAAAATCATTTTTCTTCCATCTCTTGCACACTCCTCCCACACTACCACCCTGCATCCCCTTCATTTTCTCTAATTTCCATCACATTTTTTAAATGCAACCAATCAAGGGAAAATTGTTTCCATAAAAATTGTTTTCCATGGAAACTAATTTCCTTGAAAATGTTTTACGTCCAACAAAACGGAGCCTTTAAGTGAAATGAAGTACTATACAACAATAAATCACCATTAATTTCTATCGCAAAACAAAATTTGTCTATTCTTATGCAAACAAATGGCCAACGTTTTCAGATAGGAAACAAACTTCAACAGATTTTTAAAAAAACTATAGTACAACGCCTTTTAACTAACATTGGCAGGTACCAGAAAAATCTTGCTATAATAAAACTGAAAAGAACAGAAAACTAAAAGAGCTTACTAAAAAATGAATCCGCGAACAGAGAAGTGATTGGCATTTAAATAATACCTAGAATTTTGTAACCAGTGGCAAGTGCGTTTAAAGCAGCTTTTCTAGTTTCACCATCTCGTTCGGCTGTTAAGCTCGCAACAATCTGCAAGCTCTTCAACTGTCCACTTATCTGAAAAATAGATGCAAAGCAGATAGTCAATTCATAACTCTATATGCTTAGAGCCAAAAAGAAATTTGCAGACACTGAAACTTACTTCAGCACTATGATTATCAAGAAGGAAACCAATAAGATCGGCACACTCTATCCGGGTTCGATTATTCTTTGAGCGTAAACCCTCCACAATGTACGGAAAAAGTTTAGCTGCTGAATATATATTAACTATTTGCTTGGTGAGCTCATGAATCTTTTCACGTAGTTTCTCGATGTTATGTCCAGACTACAGAGACAAAAAGAAGTAACAATTAGCTGAACTCATCCAGCAATAATGTGCATTCACAAGCACAAAAGTAAATCCAAAAAAAAATAATTAAACAACCACAATGAGTATAAAATGTTGGCGTGAAAAGATTAGACATCAGAGCCTTCATGATAGCACCAGATTAGATCATCTATTTCAACACAATTCTAAAGAGATAAAGATGCAGTAAGGCCTTAATTAAATCACATAAACATAACATATATCATGAAATGGAGAGCATATTAACACAGTAAAAAGAAAATTAATAAACCTTTTCAGCCAAACATGGAAGAAATATAGCTGCCTCTGCTTCAGTCAATGCATAGCCCTCAACTCTCAGTGCCTCAAAAAGCTCAGGAAGAAATTCCAAAACCTAAAAGTAATAAACAATTATACACACCACAAGAATTTATCCAAGGTAACAATTAGACAAGTACAGTAACTACCACACCTTCAATAAGCATGTCGTGTTGGATTCACAAAATCGCAAAACAAACCACCTTAATACTATATCCATCACTTCAATTAGGTCCTTCACGATGGATGGAAGTGCCTGGTAGACAAAATTGATATCAGAATGTCATCCCCAAATATACAAAATGAAATTTTGAAATAAAGAAATTTACCCTATGTAACATTTCAATGCCATCCACGTGCTTTTTAAAATCTGTACTCAAAAGCCTTCTACTCAAATCATCCCTAAAATATTTCATCAATCCACTCTGCAACAAAAAGGGAAGATTTTACATACAGTTCCACAAAATTAACCCAGCACTTAACAAAACAAAATTACAAACCTCAAGATCCTGAATTTGCTCCAAGCGAGGCTCTTCGAATTTGTAACGGCGCACAACCATCCTCTCCCTATCTTCCTGCACAAAGTAATCAAAGCAACATGAACAATCATTTTTTCCTTTAGTAACAAAATCCACTAACCCACAACAAAATAGAAAAAACAAGACCACTAGAGTTAAAACCTTGTTCGAATCCTTAGTGTTTAATAATGGTTGAGACTGGATAGCAATATCATGAACAGACATGATTGAATCCGCTCTTGAGCTTCTCGCTGGAGCAGCTCTCTATTGAAAAACACGAAAAATATACTGTTCAGAAACAATTGGTGCAAATTTCACAAAGCAGAAAATGCAAGAGAAGTGGTGACACACCGATGACACTGATTTAGTCCCATGCTTAGGTGCACGATCACCGGCTGTACTTGAGCTAACTTTACCAACTCTTGTACTGCTCTTAGAGGGTGGTGCAGTGGAAGCTACTTGAGATGAGTCGTGTAATTCTGATAGTGGAAAATCAAGATCAGCCTTAACTATAACATGAAGAAAAATATTTCAAACATGAAGAAAATTCTGTAATGCCACACCTGAAACAGCCCCGTAAGGTTTGAGCTTCTCAGCAACAAGGGTAAAAGCTGGGCCTTGAACATCTTTTAGATGCTTGGTCACCTGCACGCCCCAAATGGAAATTTATTCAGCAACAATTTTAACTTGTTCGTAGTGCTACAAAATAAAAAGGGCAGGGCTGAGCAACGCACCAGTTCTGGACCACAAGCTTTCACTATCTCAGAAAGACATGCATCGGCGGCTTTACGAACATCTGCAGATTTATCCTGTTATATAATATATAACACAACCAATTTAGTTTGAGAACATAAAAAACAAAAGGATAAAAGAAAAGAGAGAGAAAGAGAGTGAAGTTCAGAATACCGTCATAGCAGCAGCAACCGGCTTCAATAGCTGCACTGCATCAGGGAAGTCATTCAACAGGGTAAGCTGCCGAGATAACCATTCAAAAAGATCTTTACGTCCTTCTGCGCCAAGTTTTGCTTCTGAAAGAGCAGCTGTGACATAGGGAACCTACGTACACAGTAATCACCAATAAATATTGTCTTTAATTTTCAATATTTGATTTTTTTTAAACTCAAAATGATTGCTAATCATGAACCAGGACCCACCATTTTATCAAGATGGACAGCACCAAGCCACAAGTCCATAGTTGTTAATGCACATTCTCTCATATGCTTTTTGTTGTCACCAAGGCATTTCAAGACATCTGACAGAACCCCCTGGAAAAGCCACCTCACACGTAAACATTAAAAAGAAAAGTAAATAACTTGATAAAAACAATTACAGCTTAAGCCAGTTGAGGGGTGTAACAAGAACCTTGCTCGCCTTCTCAACTGCAAGACCCATGGCTGATGCAACAGCACCTATAGTAGATAATGCTTCCATAACTAGCTTTTTATTGCTGTCATACAAACGCCCTCTAAGAGCACCAAACAACTCTCCTGATTGCCAGAACAACAGCATAAGCAAAAGAGGTAGAACCAAATTATAATTGCACCATAAAATAAAACTTGAGACTTTCATCTTATGAATAGCCTAGAGCCCTAGACCATAACGACATATTACCAGTTCCAGTGGGTTGAATACGCCTATTAGCCTCCTCCAAAATTCTATTGACAGCTTCAACGGATTCCAAGCGTATCTGAATAAATATCAAAATGCTGATGCCAATTCTGAGTTTAGCCTAATAATGTCATCACTAACACCTATTCAATATAAATATTTATACCTTCCAGTCAGGACTTTCAAAATTCTTTAACAAGGTTGGTGTTATTTTGGCACTAATATCTTCTCGTGGCAAGCCATCTGAGCCACCCGCAGGAACAGCAGTCAAATCAGATGTTTTGACTGTTTTCTTCGGAGCTATGGATGAACCCTACAGCACATATAAAACTAGTATAAATACTTAGCAACTAAGAACAAAGTGGTGCAAAAAGTGGAATGCATGTACCTCATACGGATTTTTCTCATACTCTGCATCAAGGGCACTAAGAAGTGCAGGTTTAACATCTGCAAGGAACCCCTTTATCTCTGCAAGCAGATGAATTAGACTTCCACTACACAACCGAAATCAAACACAAATCAATATAAAAACTTTTATCACCTGGGCCCACAAATTTATGTAAGACACCAATCAACTTAATTGTGGCATTTCTAGTGGCAGCAGTACTTGATTGTAAACCTGTCTCCTTGCAGAAATCAATCAAGTCCTTCACAATAAAGAGAAAAGAAATTATTACATTAAACACATTTCCTAAAGGGGCTAAAACACAACAATCTTAACTCAATTCACTGCAAATTGAACCCAACCTAGACTGCAAACTTTACTAAGATAAGAAATCACCTTCAATTTCAAAAGGGAAACTCCAAAATCCTCAACAGCTGAAACCATCCATAATATGCCTTCACTGAGCACCTTAGGATTTTTGTGGTCTTTCATGATTTTATATAACTGCAGCAAATGAAAGTCCTTAATTACGCAAGCATAAAACTTAAACAGAAAGTGTGGCCATATTGAACAGTGTGAACATGAAAACAACTAAGGACCATGGATCTCGTAATTCATTGCAAAGTACTTCACAAGCAAAAACCAATAACACGATATAAGAAATCCCAAATGAAAGAGTCTACTCACTCTTTCAAAAATGAATCCAGGACCCGTAGCTTCTGAAAATGTGGTTAGGCATTTCATTGCCTGGGCTCGAGTCTTAATATCAGCCACCCTTTCACTTAGACCTGCGAAAAAATAATCAAATGAAAGTCAAAGATGGAATCAGCAACGTGCCAACTATGTTTGCTCAAACTCAGCAAACAAAAGATCAGCAAATAAGATACTTACCAAGAAGACAAAGAACAACACACTTCTTGGGAAATCTTGTTGCAGTAGAAGCTATATAAGATATAACTTCAATTGTTTGCTGCTGGACCTGAAATAATTTTAGAAAAAGGTCACTAGACGGCATAGTGGTATAAGACCACGTTCAGTTCCAGTTATTTTAGCATTCTAGTACTTATTTAATTAATTAATTAATAATAATAATAATTAATATATAAATAAAAATCAGATCAGACGAGATCAGCCTAAGTCATAACACAAACACTTGTAGCAATTGGGAATGACCAATTTCATTCAACTCCAACAGAAAATAATAATAACGAATTGGCAGAAGGCTACAACAAATATACTCAAAAAACGTTAAGATATTGAGTAAGAATCAGACTTTAAAAGTGTGTATCCATCTACATTTTCAACCCATCAAACTTGACTAAGTAAAGACAGATCCATCCCTTCAATGTGTTTCTTTCTTTTATTCAGCAAATTATCTTTTTTGTAATAAATAAATATAGCTTTAATTCTAAGTTTGGATTAGCTGCAAGCCTGCAAACCCAACCTTGAGAAGACATTGTAAAAACTGTAGCAATTGACTTCATACAAAGAAAATTCGCATATGATTATCGTTGTATCACACTCTCACGGGCTGACAATAACCTTTGGTATCTACTTCCCTCTCTTGCTAACCCTAAAATCCATTACTTCATCTCAAAACGCAAATAAATGCCACTGAGAGTCCTATATTCATAGCAAAAAAGATAGTAACAACATCATGCTACTAGTGCATCCAACAAACCTCCACAATTTCCTTCTTGAACATTGACAAGCCCATGAACTAGCAGACATTTGTCAAGGACTTTCCATGTTAAAGATCACGTGATCAGAGGGATAATTGGTTTATGACCGGAAAGGTTAGCTTAACAGTGGTGGCTGGGAGTAACAGTAAATGAAGTATGAAACGATAGTAATATCGTGTGTATATTTTCTAAATTACAACGAAGAGAAAAGTGCCAAAATAATCAATAACATCAATTTCATTACAAAAAACAAGTATCATTAGTCCAAGCTACAACACAACTATTATGGGCGATAGACTTGGGCTACGACGCTACGTACCTGAACATTTTTCTCACTCCATCCAGGCACAGCACATAACAGACGTACCAAAATCTCCACTGACTTGTCCAATTCCTGAATACCTTCCACTTGCTCTTTTAAAGACGAAATCGCTGCATGAATACGTACAACAAAATTAAGGAATTTATATTGCTACCACTAGTCAACTGTTCAACTAAAACAGCAAAACAGAGAGAAAAAAACGGAGAAATTCAGGAATTAGACAATATTAATGTTAGAGAAAAAAAAAAGATAACATTACAGCAAGTCAAACAAATGATGTCAAAGCCAGTGCAAACACATATCAGAACAAAATAAAATATAACATTACAACAAGTCAAACAAATGATGTCAACACAAGTTCTAAAACATGTCAGAACAGGAAAGGGAGATATAATTAGAACCTTCAAGCCTTTCTTTCCATGCAGTACTCTTCAACTGGGATATCGTCTCGCCTTGTATCACAGAGCCAAGTCTGCTTTCAATTTCCTCAAGACTCATCTCTGATGGCTGTTAACAGGACATCCACAGACAAATCATAAATTTGAGAAAAATAGTAGGGAATCTTCATCAAAAAGACAAGAAGATCCACCAAAAATTACCTCAATATCTTCCACTTCAACAGCTTTTGAGGTCTTCTGTGGTCCACCACCATCAGATTTCTTGCTGGTAGCAGGTTTAGTTGAAGTGCCTTTTTTGGCAGCAGGCTAAAGTGAGAAACAGGAAAGCAAGATGACATGAGATTAAAAAAAGGTACCAAATAGTAAAAGGTTAACCTTAGAAATTTTGGAAAGGACAGAGATACTCACAGCTGCCTGGACAGGCCTTTTACCACTGAGCATACTTGCTGCTGATTTCTTTACAAATGAGCTCCCTGAGGCCTATAGACACCCAAAAAAAGCATATTGTTACAAATGACCAACCTAGACAGAGAAAAAACACTACAAAAGAAAAGGAAAATAAAGAGTTATATAAGTCTAACAACAAAAGTTATATGCATTCACCACAGCAAACACAATCCTAGAGGCATGGAGACACCATTTCCGTACTTAAAGCTGATTCAATAAAAAGCATACTGCTGAAAAGAGGGAATATACTTTATAACAATGTCTATTACAAAAAAATAAAGCGTAAGAAGTGAACAGCCCTTGTAGGTAAATTTTTGAAGACACCATAGATGTCAAGCCAAAAATCAAGAGAAAAGAAAAATCAAATTAATTCAAGTGTGAAAACCAATGCATCTTTATGTGTTTTAATAAGAAAGGGCAATTGCAATAAGGGGTTTGTAATGAGTTTTTAGAGGTTTAAAAAAACAAACCCCTTCTTATTAGTGAATTGGGATACGGTTTGAAAGTTGAGAGGGGTATGAAATTAGAAAGTGGTTTGTGTATAGGGTGAGGTGGCATTTTGGTGGAGTGTCGGGTAGAAAAGAAAAGCTACAAGGTAAATCTAGAGATGACAATGGGTAAAGGACCCTGCGCGGATCCGAAGATCTAGATCCATTTTTTACAGATTTGGATCCTAAAATTTAGGACCCTAATGGATCCGGGTAAGATTTGGATCATACTTTAAAAAACAGATGTGGACCGGGTCCTCCTCTAGGACCCTAACCAGGATCCGTTTACCCATTTTTTAAAAAAAAAATATAAAATATGTTGGATAATAGTAATACTACTGAAAAATGTACTGAAAAATGGACACAGTTTTACCCAAAACTAATTATACTCTAAATCAAAGTATATTTGTTTTTGAAACTTTGTTTTTCTCATACGTTAAATGACTTAAATCTTTAAACATGTATAATTGCTTGTAAACTCACGGATAATTGGAGACGTAAGGAAAATATATGTTGTTTTAGGCTTTTTTGATCAAAATTTGGTACAATATTTGTTGTTTTTCATTTGAAGTAAAAAATTAAGAAAGGATCCATTTAGGACCCGAATCCGTAGGATCCATACGGATCTGGATCCAGAAATTAGGACCCTGATGGATCCGGGTAGGATCTGGATCCTACCTTAAAAACGGATCCGAGTCTGGGTCCTCTCGAATCCGCTCCATTGTCATCACTAGGTAAATCTAATGGTTGTAGCTAGGGGCATACTTGCAATTTCCAAAAGCCTCTAACTAGTAGCTTGACCATTGGAGTAGAATTTCGTAATTTGCTTGGGGTAAACCAATGCCCGGGAAAGTGGTTTTTACTAGTCCCTACAAGCAAAATATATGCATTAATTTTGCTTGCACGCATCGTGGGCACAAGACACTAGTATTAAAAGATATGTTTTTAGTACTATGCATTTTTTATAATTTTATTCTAGCATTAATAGTAAGTGAAACATGTTTCAATGGAAAGCTAATTTAACAATTAGCTAACCAATAGGGTAAAAACTAGCTAGAAATAAAAGTTGGAGGAATTCTTATATGGCATGAGAAGCTGATTTGTTAATTAGCTTGCCGTTGGAGATGCTCTAAACCCTTAACAGGTTTGAGCTATTGTTGAAGAAAGGTTTTTTGGGTCTAAGGGGTTTGTAGGAAGAATAGGTGGCATATGGAGAAACCCCTAATATGTTTGAACCATTGAGATTTGTGAATGCCCTAAGGCCCCTAACAAGGAGTTCTACAAAAATTTGCAGGTAAAAACTGTTTTGAGCTAAGATACATTTTAAAATTTTAAGTTTAAGAGATTAGGCACCACAAATGCAATGGATACAATGGAAAGTACTTAACCCAAATAAGATATATACCGGCCTCAGTTTATGCAACAATAGTTACTTTAATAACCATCCACCTAACCAAGGGCATTGGAAAAAAATTGAGATCTCACTATCATTCTACAATCCCAGTTTACATGATCTGCTAGAGCAGCTATTTATCATAATTCAAGTTTCCAAAGGTCCTTTAAAAACAAAGGAGGGGCAGGAAGTAGCACATCTGAGCCAAACATATATTACTTACGAAGTAGCACATCTGAGCCAAACATATATTACTTACAGGCTAATAACTGAGTTATATAGAGAAGAAAGCAATAATACACACCTCAGATTCAACTCAACTTGAAGTTTGATAATCAAAATGTGAGATACAGTATACAAGGATACCCACTTTCAAAGGATAACGGAAATAAAATGCCAAAGCTCAAACCTAAGCTTCCACCAGTAGGTGCACCACTCTTTGAACGACCAATCATATCATTAAGCTTTTTTCTCCTGACATCATCAAGTTTCTCAAGGGATCTTTCCAAAGGTCTCATTCCTACAGACTAAGACATGAAAAGCAGGTGAGCATATTGATTTCATTTTCAATATGAGCTCGGTGCTTTCAATAAAAGAAGTTCTAAACTTGAAATACTTACCTTGGCTATGGCAGTCAAAACAGAAAAGGCTGCATCTCTTACTTCTGGAGTCCCATCATTAAGGCACTGCGAAGTTATCATATAATTAAATTTCTCAAAAGATCAATATTCCAATATATACAATGATGATAAAAACTTTGAGCAGACACTCAAACAATTCACAAATCACCAAGTAGAAATAACTGACCTCCATACATATTGGGACGTAATCCTTGTGAGCTTTTTGGATGACAGACTTATTGCTAGTCTCCATGCAAAATGTAAGCCAATTTAACGTCATTGATCTAACAAGAGGTACTTTATTTTTCACAGCTGTTTTAACATCTGAAACCWAAAAAAAAAAAAAAAAAAAAAAAAAAAAAAAAAAAAAAAAAAAAAAMAMAAAWAARMAMAWAAGAACAATAACTAATACAGAGTACAACGGGTGTAAACTAAAACGAAATGGAGGAGAAAAAAATAAACACCATTCAGATTCACCTCTCACTACTACTTTTACTTTCATCCAAGCAAATTAAATATGCGACTAATAGTTGCTAAACATAAATTGTAATAATAATTTTAAGCTAGGACTAGAACTTAAAATATCTACAACAATAGAGAGCGTATGACAGTTGCTTTCATACATATCAAAGATTGAGAGCCTATAACCAATTCTACCAAATGCTTCAAAGAGATTGGGAATGATAGGGTGTTCCACACTTCCACCATGACACATCAACAAGGAATACTCCCAATAACACTATAGCCATGCTATACCATTCACTCCACCAATGCTGCTGTGCTGCATGTCCAAGGCAATTGATGTCCTTAATTCCCCTTTCTAATTTCATTGCAAACACCCCATCACAGTGGCAATAAATCCTACAGCAGTAGAAAGATCCAGCGGAAAGAGAAATAAAGCCAAAACCTAGATTGCAACGCCTCAGTCCCCTCACGTTCTTTAACTATCATCACAGTAGAAAATGTCTGCTTAGTTTCCATAAATATACTCTCAGTCTAATGTTTTTCTTGCAGCAGAGTAAAGTCTCAAAGACCTGTATTTCTCAATTTCAATGTCAAGAACCCTATATGGTAGCCATTCAGAAAACGCCATAGAACTACAACGAAATCTACAGCTTTGATAATATGTTACAATCTTCAGCCCGCTCCCAACAAAATCAACATCAGACAGAAACAATATGCTTTCCTAACCACCATATAAAAAATTAACCTGCATATCAATTTTCCAGGTAACTAGCCCAAATTATCTCTGATTCTTGGTAACCGAATCTATAACCCAATGCAATGTATCTGCCAAAAAATTTAGAAACACTATGTAAGCTTACCTTCGAGTATGTCAACAAGATTTAAACACCCAGACTTGTACATAGCTTGCAAACTTTGAGTTAAAGCCTCTGCAATAGTAGGTTTTTTCTCCTTCAATTTTTCCTGTCAAAGAAGAGCATATTATTCCACAAACCATCAAAAAAACACAGCAGGAAGTAGTTGTGTACAAAATTCAACAGACATGTAAAAAAAATTAAATATTTTAAAGAAGCTCATAAACCACAAAAAGATCAAAATGAAGAAGCATCTCCATTTAGTTTTCAAAAAACTGCTGTCATATCTTACAAGTAAAACGGGAAGCAAATAGCGTGAGCTCCCAGCAAAATGTGCTCTTAAACCTCTGGCGAGATTCCCAATGGCCTGAATGGCTTCAGCTGCGACAGCGATGTTTACATCAGTGATTAGCTGCAGCAACATTACATGTTAAAGCAGCATGAGACACTGACAGTTTGGCACAGTAAATTATAAAAAGAATCGGACAAAAAAAGAAAGTTGGGGAAAAGGAGCGTCCAAATTACCTTCTTGAGTGTTCTGCACACTTCAGTAAAATCACCAGGTGCTATCCTCTTAGTAGAGGCAAGTTTTGTCAATTCAGCAACCGCATCTTTCCGTTCTGACCACTTAGTAGCTTTCTAAAAACAAACCAAACAGAACTAACAATAAGTCTACAATATCCCTCACAGAGAAAAAAGAGCTAGCACAAATGCTGGACTTGTGTGCTTCAGCATGTGCTCTACAGTCAAAATAGTAAGTGCCACTTATTTTTATTTTTTTTAAAAAAAAAAGCAACTTTTCCAGGCAAAAAAAAGTGAGATGAGAGAACTGACCACTCCATCCCAAAATCCTGACTTCTCTAATGGTGTCAAAATATCAACTGGATCAACTAGCTCATATTCATCTATTTCCTGTGGAGCTGAAACCAAAGTAACTTTATCAATTCAAACATAGAATATTAAAGAGCTATCTATGAAATAACTTCACCCTTTCCAAAAATCTTAATTTGTTACAGGAGACAAAAATCCTTTAGTCCCTTTACCATTAGAGTTCCAACACTTTGTTCTTCTTAAAACATAGCGTCGGAATCCTATTTCAATAGCTTTGACACACAAAACATACAGTCTACAGAAAAAAAAAAAAAAAAAAAAAAAATACCATCAGAAGTAGATTCTTCTGCAGGGGCAGGACCGGTAACTTCAGCAGCCACCTCTGGTTCAGGCTCCTTATCTTGTTCAGATCTGAGTACATTATCAATTGTAAATTTAAACACTAATCTGCATTTCATATGAGTAACATTTTTGCACTAAAAAATTTTGAGAACAGTTGACTGCTGATTTCTTTGACTAGATAATGCATTTAAACTTCATTTCACAACTCACTCGCACCTAAGATTCTAGGTAAAAAGAAAATTGCCATGTAGGACAATAGGAGGATTAAGAGCCTCTTAACTTAACAAGATAGAATGAACTATCAAATTCTAATCAGAGCATGCTCACATGGACTAAATCAAAAAAAATCACAGAAATGCTTCAAAGGAAAATGAAGCATAAACTCCTGGGTGAGTAATAAAATCCTTCAAGTTTAAACCATCTCAAAAATATTGAACATGCAAAAAGCGGAGTAGAGAAGATGAACTTCATCAAACAATTAAGTTTTTTAATGCACGTTCATTGACCTGATTATAAACTTATACTTTCTTTGTTTTTCTTTAATGACATTTCCTATTTTAGGAATCTTTTAAATAACATGTTACACTTTCTTTATAGATAAATATATCTATTCCTATTTCTCTCCTCACCCATGGATCCCCTTTTTCCTTCTCTCTATGACTCTTATCTCTTTCCTCTATTTGATAAGGGAAGGCAGCTAACTGGACAAAGGCACCCTCAGCCACTACACCTTAACAAAGAACATCAAAGATAAGTGGGATAAAGTGAGAGGTAGTTGAAAACTTTCAGCCATCAATGGAGAGATGGGCAAGCTTCAATTTTGGTGTAACACGCATTCCTTAGAATATGGTTTGGGTTTGAATATGCCACAGCCAGGCAAAAAAATTACAAATACATTGTTGGATCAAAATAGAAACCTGTGGTCCAGATACGATTTAATTTATGTCAAGCAATGCCTCACAATTCATTTCAGAGACTCTATGAAGCCAACATGTGCTTGTAAAAACTATGACTGCACCTGCTAGAATAAAAGTAAAGCACAACAACAGCAAGAGAAGATGATTCTTGCTGCAGATAAGAGCAATTACTGGAAAAGTTCAAAGCATATGGCAGAAACAAACACCAACAGAAGAACATCCCAGCTTGTTAAACTGACGACTCACTCCCATCCCAAGTTCCCAATATGACAATGACATATCAAACCAACAAAGTCCACAGGCACATTACCTTATCTTTCGTGTGGGCTTTGCTGTGCCTGAAACATTAGCAACCTCTGCCTCCAGCTCTTTTTTCTAACAAAACACAAATACAAACAACTATTATTCAAAAATATAAGAGGCAAAAGGAAAAGGTCCACCACAATAAATAAATTAAATGAAAAGTTACCATTGTATCCCTCATCTTCTCAAACAAAATGGATTTAACTGGTTCCTTTCCAATCCAGCGACACAATTCCAAGGTCAATCCTTTAGAGGAAGCACGAACATTTTGATCTTGATGGTCAAAAAGCTCAGGTAACATCTTAAGAATTCTTTTTGGAGGAACAACCTTGGCCCCAAATTCACTAATACACATCCCCAAGATAAAGTATTTAGAGTGAAAAGGCACATATATAATATACCACATAAACTACAAGAAAAAAATGCAAAATAGCAAAACAATAAAAAAAAATAAAGCAATTAAAAGCAACATGAATCACTAACCTTAGCGCTTGAAACATGACATCGATGGCAGGTACAACTGCTTTAGCCACTTTGGCTTTTATTGCCTTCTCCATCGCATCCTAGTGACAATAAGGTGAAAAATGCTTTTATTTGTATGATAAAAATAGCATGCATAAGTTTCAATGTCAATTATAGGCAGGTGAATAGGTGATGCTTACATCTATTTGTATGCACAAGAAACACAGAAGACTAGCAACCCACTTCAACCCATAGCAAAATAAAGTATTCAGGTTTCATAGTCTCTATCCTTCAGGTATTGTGCATGTATACATATATATTTAAAATATTTCATTTGCATATATTTATTTATTTTAATTGCTTCATTTGTGTTATGCATAGATTCATGGCACATAAAAAACCTAAATATCAGCAAAATAAATCACTGAGAGTTCAGAGACTTCAGCAACTCACCAATTATCAACATAGATATAAGGGAAAAATACACTAAAAGGGTAAATAGGCTCCTTAAAAGACCAAGCTCCATGCCTTGGTCTAGGGAAAACTTTCTTATATATAAGTAACAACATACAGGTATAGTAGTGTTTCCCAAGCTTCATGCCTTGCTATAGTAGCGTTAAAATCTAGTCCAACGACTAAACATTACTTCTACTAACATTAAGAAAAAACTGTTCATTAACCTATACTCAAAACATTACCTTGTCGAACAATAATAAAATTTTACAAAGTAGCGTTATAATCTAGTCCGATTGTTAAACGCTACGTCGAACACGCCCATAGTGAAAGGATTCAAATTAGTTTTTCCATTTTGCGATGTTTGTACGAAATATCAATAACTATTAATGTTTTAGTTACCCTTGTCAAATTTGCGGAAACAAATCAAGGTTCTTTCCTCAATCCTGAACTCTTAATCGTTTCCAATCCATCAGGTTAAGAACCACCTATTAAAGGTGACGTGAATACTAAATAATACAATTTCCTCTACTTATTTCTTACACTTGTGATGATCAAACCATAAATCATTGCAGTGTGTTCAAATGTTGTTACCACATTATGAACCCGCAAAAACTTCTTATACCCATGCAAAATTTGCTTTCAGAATTCAATTCAAATTTACACTTTCATTCCTTTAAGACTACTATGTAGGCCTTTCAAGAAAATCCTGTTGCGCTACTTCACTAGTAGAGCAACAAAGCATATATGTTGATGTTAAAATCTGCCCTCCACCTATATCACTAAGAATTAAATCCAAATGTCCATGAAACTTTCATTCCTCCTCTGATTTACAACTAATCCTACGTTTCATCCATTTCTCGAATTAGCCTGTGTACCACATCTACTATCATCTAATCCTGATGTTCCTACCTAAACAAAGCTCCTTCATCTCCTTAAGTACTTATTTAGTGATATGCCTCTCTTCACATATATATAATCCCTCCGTTTTTTATTAGTTGTTCCACTTTCCATTTTGGGATGTTTTCAATTAGTTGTTCCAAACCAATCTAAAAATAACTTTTTTACTTTTTACCTACTTTATTTACTCTAACATTAATCAATTGCTCTTTTCTAAAGTCAACTTTCATTACTTTAGCCAATCTATTTAACCAAAATTACCTTTTTCCAAAAATTTTCATTCACACATTTACTTTTTTACTTGACTTACTCATCTATTTATCTAAGTCAATCAACTCTTAAACATCGTTCCAAATTGGTATRGAACATCTTATAAAAAAAACGAAGGGAGTATATATTTACTCACATGAATTCACATCACTTTGAAAAATACGATCTCCTAAACAATTTTTGGAAAGGAGAGAAATAGAGGGAAAAAATTAATGGGACCAAGTAATTAGAGAGAGATAATTAGAAAGAGATGGAGAATTAATTTCCAAGAAATTAAGTGATGTGAGTAAATTGAAATTTCCTAAAATAAATAAGTGATGCAAGTAAAAAAAAAAGAAAGAAAAATAAAGGAGGAAGTACATAACATATAATAGTGTGAAACCACAAAAGCTAGGATTTGTTAATGGGACAGCTATGCACAGGTATCAATAGAACTATCATACTGGATGCACATGGTAGATACAGATTTATGTAAAGGCCTAAAGACACAGTGATAAACCTGTGCCTTACAGTATTTAATGTTTAAGCGCATATCACAGTTCTTCACGCAGGGTCCTGCAAGCTTCCAGCTTTAGAGTTCATCTAATTATTTTAATAAGCAAGAGAGACTAGTGCAAAGGGGCCACCATCTTTCTGTCTCTTATAGAAGAGTATCTTTTTGACAATCCTTTTTGTCAGAGTTCATAGAATAGCAGTTGCAGAAGACAATCAATTTGCTACAAGCTATACCAATGACAGTCTAATCTTAAAAAACCCATCCTCGTGTTGGCATATAGCTATTTAATATATGACTTGTGCGGTTGTGCCATCTTGGGACATGAAAGTATGCATCAAGAGCCACAAGAGTTTCAATTTGATCCCATATAAGCTCAAAAAAAATTCCTACTTCAAGTCCTAACTTAGATTCAGTCAAGTGTATGAATATGTTAAAAAAATTCCAAAATCTAGTGGGCTTAGCTTAACATTAGGTAAGTGAACCCAATCAACCCATCATCATTATTACAACTCATCCTAAACCACAATGAGGTTCCAACTTAGTGTGGTTATTCAAGCAAAAACCCCACCAACAATGAAAAAAGCTTTACCTCCACTATTACAAATTAATTACTACAGAGTAATTTACTACAACAAATGGAGTTGATAAATTTTAAATCGGAAACAATGCCTTGGCAAGTTAGCATACGTACAACTTTTATTGGAAATTGGGGCTTACTCTTAAAACGGACACGAGTCACGAGTGTTTGACATTCTACAGGCTATGCCTTGGATATCATCACACAAGATTACCAATTACCATTCAATTGCGTTTCATACATAGTCATTTCCCCTCTTTAAATTCAGCTAAATTTAAGTCTAAAGGTTTGCTTAAAAGCTCAGTATCCATCTTTGATTCCAACACTAGACCATACATATCAAATCTCTCTCTAACACTAGACCAGTCAAGTAGCGCCAAACCATTCTTTTCACTGTTGTTCCCCTATCTAGATGAGCAACTAAAAGAAACACAAAATGCAATAAATGTGTAAATAGTGCATAGTATTAGGAAAATTTTCGTACCAAGAATGCATCAACTGCCTCCAACTCAATCCATAGAATAAACACCATTTGCGCCTTCTCCACTGTCTTTGGCCTCCCAGTAAGACACTTCGCAACCACCGCATCACACACTTCTTTACCAAACCTACGGCATACACACAAATGCAACAAAAACACAAATTAATCCCAAACTAACAATAACAAACCATGAAAACATCAAAAAATTCACTGCCGCATATCCTACCTTCCTACATCAGCGTCCGCCGCTTTTAAATACGCAATTAAAGCATCAAGTGCCTTCTCTTGCACAGGAGCATTAGAATCAACTACTGTCTTCTTAAAATAATGTCCTGCAAAATGGAGAAATTACAGAAAAAATCACAAACCTAATTAACAGAGATCCAAACTCAAAATTCAAAATGCATTACCAAAAACTACCAAACAAAATCAGATCTATTACACTAAACCTAAATTCAAAACAACAAATTCAAAAACCCTAAAAACTATACCAAATTCACGAAGACGTGAGTCTTTTGGATCCGAAATTGAATCAAACAATGCAACAAGGTCGATATTTGCATCATTTCGAACTTTCCAACTCTTGTGAAACAATCGATCTTCCCATGGCAGTTTTTTCGCCTCCTTCAATAACTTCTCATCTTCAGTCGACATTTTTTATTCACAAATTTTGTAAATTATTAATTTCGCAAGCTTGATCTGAATAAAAGCTTAAAATGTGAGACGAATTAAAATTTCGAAATTTTTTCAAAATTCAAATTTTTTTTGCTTCGAATTTCTGACGAAGAAGAGGAGAGAGAAAGAGGAAAATGAGGAGGAAGAGGAGAGAGAAAATCTATGAGAGGAAATCTTTTTCTTTTTATTCAAAAAAAATGGAGAATGTAATAAGCGAGAGTTAAGAGATTGGAGCGTTTGGTAATTTTCATTTTAATTATGATTTTATTTTTTTTAAGAAAATAAAGTTAACAGAAAATGTTTGAAAATTGTTGTAATTTTTAAAAAATAAAAAATAAAAGGAGATGTTTTGTGTTGTAAGTTTCCAGGTAGATGTGCGTTATACTCGCGCTGATGAATGTTTGATCACCACGTGCTCTATTACCAAAATTTGTTTTTCGTCCCAAGTAAGAGCAAGCACACCAATGATTTTTTTGGTCATAAAAATGGTGAAAAAAAAAATTCATCAATCCCCATCAATGATTTTTGGGGTGAAAAAAAAATCATCAAGTGAAAAATCATCCTTCTCGTCATCTTTGGACGAGTTGAGTGATTTTTCATCACTCTTGTCTCATATGCGGGCCCCACACAATCCCACTGCATTTTATAATTTTTTTCGCTGCAAAAAACACAAAACGATGCGTTTTGTCTCTGAACAGAGCAAAAYGGCGTCATTTTGCATTAGATTAAGGCAAAAAAAAAACTACTGGCCTGACATGCGACAGGCACACGCGGCCCAATAGGGGCTTGCCACGCGTGCTGTCCTGCTCTATTTCTTCTATTTCGTTTTTCTCGTTTTTGGGCATTTTGTCCATTATAAAAAAAAAATTTAAAAAATACCAAAATTCATAACTTTTCAAGATCCATAAATAGACACTCATATTGCTATATTTTTCTTCACAATCCAATTCTCTCTTCTTACATCTTTTGTTTAATCCTCCAAAAATTCATAAAATTTGTTTTTAATCCAAAAAAAAATACCAAAAAATTCTCAAAAAACTCTAAAATATCCTAATTATTTTGGAGTTGGAAAAAAAAAATCAAATTTACTAATTTGTTCCTTTTAAATTCATTTCTTGTTACTTACAAATCAAAAAGAAAATAATGAATAATTTTCCTTTCAACTCTACAAATCCACAAAATTTTCCAAGTTTCACCTCATATGAAGAATACCAAGCATTCATGCAGTTCATGCAAAACAATCCACCTCCATTCACCGTTAATCTTTCCGATCAACCGCCAAACATCCAACAATTCTCTGCACCAAATGCTTGTTATTCCCAAATACCAAACACCCAACAGTACGACGCTCCGACGCCAAACCAAGGTAGTAGCAACAGAGATAATTGGGTTACCGCGGAGGATGACGAAGACGATGACGAAGAGGCGGACGCTGTAGAACCAATCCTCACACCGGCGGTGTTGTCCAACCCTTCGGATGAAAACCCTGCCTGTAGCAAAGGCAACAAACGGTCTTGGTCTCACCGTGAAGAAGAGGCCTTGATAGCTTCTTACATGATGCACTGTACAGATCAGAATATGTGCACAAACCAATCCAAGCCAGAGCTGTGGAGGAAGGTGTATGAGTCGTACCAGGCGGCTCGTGCTTCGAGGCCCAAGGAACTTCCCGAGAGGAATTTGAACATGATGCAACTCCACTGCAGACGTATGTGCACGGACATCATGAAGTGGGTTGGGTGCTACAAGGAATCTAAACGGGTGAATCGCAGCGGAGAGAAGGAAAAGAACGTTATTGAATACGCCAAGACGATCTACCATCATCAAGAGGGTAAGAAGTTTTCCTACCAATATGYTTGGGAAACTTTATGTGAGTATGAGAAATGGAAAACAAAGGTTGAACGATGGACTAATTGCCATGGTAAGGGTAAAAACATAGCCATGGACAGTGGTAGAAAGAGTGACAGCAGTGGGAAAAGGGTTCGTGAGGATGATGATGATGAAGATGATGAGGAATGTGTGTCCCAAAAAAGTGTCAGACCTGATGGGGTTAAGAAGGCGAAGGCTATGCAACAACGCAAGGGTAAAGGCATGTCCTCCACATCCGGTGATGGTTCTTTAACTCTGGATGAGAAACTTCAAATATATGCTGATTTGAAGGGAAGTGATATTAGCCTCAAGAGAAAGAAGTTAGAACTGGAGAAGGAAAAGCAGAGGAGAAGGAAAGAAGAGATGAAGCATAGCATGCTGCAAACTCACATGAGTAAGCCACCCCCATTGACACCACAAGAAGAGAAGATGAAAGACAAGTTGTTGGTTGAGTTGTACGGAGAATTTTTAAATTAATTGTGTTTAGCTTTGTTTTTAGATTTTGCCTATAGGTTTTTACCTTTCACTTGAAAAGGTTTTTCCTATTTAAGGCTTACTTAGTTGAAATGGTTATTTTGTTCAATTTGTTGATGATGTTGAATTCAATCTTGAATTGGAAGTTTATGTCTTTGTTTTATTACGAACTTAGTAAATGTGATTCTTTGTCATATCTAATGCATGTGAACGTTTTTGCATGTTTTCTTGTCCACAAGCTTGTTTTGTTGTTACATGCATGTCATATTTGCATGAATTGTACCAGGTGCATGCACTGTCCCTTTTAATAATGCATGCAAGTCTACTCTCTGATCCATACCATATGCATTATTAAAGCTCTCTGAATCATGCATTATTAAAGCTTCTCTCTGATCCATGAATTATTAAAGTTGCTTTCTGCACCATGCATTATTGAGCACCTCTCTCAACCATGAAATATTAAAGCTACTCTCTGAATTTTGAATTAATACAGTTGGTCTCTGAACCAGCTTTAATCAAATGACGTAACAACACCCTACCACGCTTAGCACAGTTAGAAAGGACAACAGAAGTCATTACTTAACTATGGACTATCATGCTTCTCAGCTTTAATTGTTAGATTTGACAACACAAGCACGTTGAGCAAAATAAAGAGTACATCTACACAAGCTATTATGAATACAACGGTTTCAAACTCATTATAAATGTAAAAGGATGAATTAGAAATTACATACTTCATAATTAATCTCACCAAAAAAAATGCATTATACATGTACTTCATCATCCTCTTCATCACACTCTGATGAATTAGATGATGAAATCATGGATGAAATAATCCGTCACTTCACAATTCAACAAACACCTACTCAACCTCGTCGACGTAAACGTGTAATAGAAAGAAATCACGAGGATGGTCATTTGCGTTTGTATAACGACTACTTCGCTCCAAACCCCACTTACCCACCCAACATTTTTAGACGAAGATTCCGCATGAGGAAGGAGTTGTTTGTCCGAATCATGAATTCRGTAAGCACATCTGATCAATACTTCCAACAGAGACCTAATGCTGCAGGTAGATTAGGGTTATCAACATTGCAAAAATGTTGTGCGRCAATTAGAATGCTTGCATATGGTGTTGCAGCTGATTGCACAAATGAATACTTACATATAGGTGAGACAACTACACAACTCTGCTTGAAGAAATTTACAGAAGGGGTTATCAGTAATTTTGGTGCTCAGTATTTGAGAAGGCCTAACGTARAAGACCTACAACGTATTCTGCACATTAACAAACAACGTGGGTTCCCAGGGATGATTGGTAGCATCGACTGCATGCATTGGGAATGGAAGAATTGCCCTGCCGCATGGAAAGCGCAATACCAAGGTCGAAGTGGCACCGCAACGCTTATCCTTGAAGCGGTTGCCTCTCAAGATCTTTGGATATGACATGCGTTCTTTGGTATACCTGGGTCTTGCAATGATTTGAACGTTCTGTATCGAAGCCCTGTATTTGACGACGTGCTAAACGGTCAAGCACTGCCTGCTACATTTGCTGTCAACGGACGCCAGTACAAGATGTGCTACTACCTAACCGACGGCATCTATCCAGATTGGGTTGCGTTTATACAAGGAATCAAGCATCCACAAACAGAAAAGCATCGATTGTTCACCGAACGTCAGGCGACAGTAAGGAAGGATGTCGAACGTGCCTTTGGAGTCCTCCAAGCTAGGTTTGCAATCATTCGAAGACCATCTCTAGCGTGGGATGAGGATGTACTTCGTAATATAATGATGGCTTGCATCATCATGCATAATATGATTGTGGAGGACGAAAGGGACACGTATCAGGGTTACGAAGATCCCACTGAATTTGTAGAAGACCAACCTCAACGACGWCCAAGGCAAAGGCGAAGGGAAACAAACGGAGGTCCAAGCGCAACAGTGGACGACGATGATGAAAGTTTTACTTATCAAGTGGAACGTCCGTTCAACATGAACAATTATCTAGCTCGAAGAGATGAGTTGCGTGATAGGCAAACTCATTATCGATTGAAAGATGATTTGATTGAACACATTTGGAGAATCAACAGAAGAAGTGCTAATCAACAATAATGATCTACATGTGTGATGTCAAATTTAAGTTTAATTAGATTTTGCCTATAGGTTTTTACTATACTTGGCAAATCGATCGGTCAGGTCAGTATCGGTCGGTCAATGTTCGGTTTCGGGCATTTACATGTCGGTCATTTTTCGGTAACGTGTCGAATTTCTTTGTTCATGACCCAATATTTTCGGTAACAAGTCGGTCAAGTTTTTTTAAGCGCTTTTTTTTCTTCTGATGTTTCACCAAAATTAGTTCAATTATTAAGGTTTTTAGAACTTTAAAATGTATAATGTGTCTAAATAAAGTAGAAATTATTCATTAAACTATATACTTGTTTGAATCTAATAAATATTATTATTTGCAAAAGATGGTCTAAGTATTAGGGTTTCAAAAGGTAGAAAATGCATAATTTGATCATACTCACTAGTAATTTTTTTCGAAACTACTCATTCTACTTCCTTTTTATTGCAACAAGTGAACTTTTGCAATATTTACATTTATTACTTTGACTAATATTTGTGATTTGTACATAATTAAACACGTTTATAAGTAATTATACTAGATAAATCAGTCAAATCGGTCGGTCAAGTCGGTAACAGCCTAACAGTCGGTCAACATTCTAAAACAAGTTGACGGTCGCGTCAAAAAACGGTTTCGGTAAATCTTCTTGTCCATGACCCAACTTTTTCGGTCGGTTTCCAAGTCAAAATTGGGTCGGGTTGTTTTCCAAGTATAGTTTTTACCTTTACTTGAAAGGGTTTTTCCTATTTAAGGCTATTAATTTAATTTCAATGTTTTCATGTTAAATTCAATGATTTAAATAATTAGAATAATTAATTGTGGTAATTAAAAAATGAATAATTTTTCCAAGTAATTATTCCAAAAGTTTTAAGTTGCACTATTAATTTAACTTAAATTGACGAAAATTAAAATAATCCAAAATTTAAATATTTAACTCGTAAAAAAAATATAACGCAGTTGTTAATTTAATCCGTTTTAAATTAATAATTAGAAAATTAATTAATTATAACGGATTAATTAATTAGTCCGATTTAAAAAAATAATCCGAAAATTCAAATTTAATACGTAATTAGTACTAATACGTAATTAGTTAAACACTAATCACAATTAAGTAGTGTCGAAATTTGGCTTAATTGTAATTAGACAACATTAATTAATAACAAAATGATGAGTTGGATGTGAGAGAAAGTGTTGTGRGGTAAAGTTAAAAAGTAGGAGGGAAAGAGATGATGAGTTTTTTTTTGGATCATTGGTATAGGTTGGGTGATTGAAAATTTCATGAAATGAAAAAAGATGAGTGAGAAAGTGTTAGAGAGAGAGAGGGATGAATGATTTTTTTGGTCATTGGTGTGGATGCTCTAAATAGAGCTCTTTGATTCTTTCCCATAATATTACCCAAAATTCCTATTCCCCAAGTATAGTTACATTTTCTACTATTCCCAAATTACTGTCCACATCATTAATTTTTTTATTTTTCATTTATTTTTAAAAACTGTCATTTGAAATAGCGATTTTCTCTCTTCTCTAAGAGCATCCACATTCACGGGGAGTTAAGCTCCACATTTCTCAAATTTCACAATTGTGGACCTTCACATTTTTTTGGTCCATTTTCTTTTTCCTTTTTTTAAATAAATTGATGCGGAAAAAGGTTAGAGGGAGAAAATGTGGTCGGGTATGAAAAATTGGAGAGAGAAAGCAGATGGGGAGCCCCATTAAGGGCATATTTATTGCAAGTCCCATTGTGAGTATCAGTTGTAGTCTCACTCATTGATGTGCATAAAAACTTGTGGGAGTCTCAACTTGAGTCTTTGAAATGAAACTCACATTGAGACTCATGTGGGCCCACATATTAAATATTTTGATAATTTTAAGTGAGTCTTTCAAGATATTTTAATAATTTTATAGATTAAAAAATGTTTGGAGATATTTTAAATGAGTCTGGAATAGATTCTTAGGGATAAAGTGTAAAAACTTGTATTAGTCTCAATAGTTAAAAAGTAGGTAAAAGCTGATGTGGCAGAGTCTGAATTGTGGGAGTGAGTCTATGGGATAAACATGCCTTAATGTGGGTATGTAATTCTATGATGAGGAGTAGAGCTATTATTGAGTCAGTTCTGGTTAAACCATAACTGTAGGCGTGGGCCCTCGTCGGGCCTACGTCCTATGTCAATTTTTTAATTGTGGACTTGAGCCACATATCTCGCACGTGAATGCGTTGGGGTGTGTTGTCGATAGAAGAGATAGTCACCGTGCCTATACAGGTTAATCACGAACGTCCAAAACACTGGTGTCAAACTAATGACTCCATTGTTTGGTTTGGTAACCAAAGTGTAGGTTCGGGGACATGGTACGGAAAAGATCTTTGACCCAATCCGTCCGCATGTAGTGGCCTCTACTCGGTCTCATTGTAGTTCCATTAATCATAATCATTGAATTCAAAGAGACTATCAATTTGATCTTAGAAATCGCACTAAAATTATTACAAAAGTTGATTTCTATTACGCATGCATCGCTACCTATCCCAACAATTGTGACCGCTTCGAATTAATCAAATTAATATGGTGCCTAAAATCCGTCCGTTCGTGATTAATCTGAATTTAATGTGATTCTAGTAAATTTCGGTTTTGATTAAGCATTYGAAAGAGTCATAGGCGCAATGATCAAGAATCTAATCTAATAACACTTACTAAAGCAATCCCCACCTCCCATATTTTCCCTCTCAAATTTCCCTCCTAAACACACATTTTTAATTATTGCATAAAAAATGTAAAAAAGCATTAAATGAATGTTAATAAATGTGCTTTTGAGTAAAATTTTATATATTTATTTATATGTAACTTTATATTTATTTATTTCTTCAAAAATAAAAATTTATTTTAAATAATTACAATTTAAAAATATTTAATTTTGATTTAGTTTAGAGCAACATTTTATTTTATTTAGAAACCGAGCATATGCTCAGGAATTATCTAGTAATATATATAGAAATCAAAACTCAAATATATACAAATCAACTTACCTTATATCGCTATCAAAGTAAAAGAAAACAAAACAAGATTAGTGTGTCACAAGCTTTGCTTCCAATTGAATTGCTTATCACAACAAACAAAATTGTTAGCATTGACGATTATAATCAAAATGATTGCGATAAGTCGAAAACGACTGAAAACGAATGAATTTACATGATTGAAAAAGCAATAGCAAAACGAAATTCAGTGTATTATATTAATTAAAATTAATAACAAGAGAAGAAAGAGAGTTTGATTAATAGCCTCAAAATTTGTACCTAAATCCGCAAAAGTACGACTCCAAAAGCTGCGACGAGGGACTTTTGATTTTGAGAATGTTTATGGTTTGAATTTTTGAGAGGTTTTTCAGAGCTTTGAATTGCACTTTGATTGATGATTTTGGTTAATTGAATATTGATTTTCCTTGTTCTTCGATTAAGCACCGAAAGCATGTATTTATAGGTGTTTTCGGAAAAAGATATATAAAATAAAATAAAAAATCGGATATATATACACCATACAACCATATATACGGTTGGAGGATCGATATATAAAGTCATATATATACACCATGGACCATATATACGATTCCCTCACACAGTATATATCCAATTTTTTATTTCGTTCGAGTATTTTTATCCGTATTTTTGGATCTAATATGCTATCCAAATTATCCTTTATCCACTTTTGGATAATTTTCGTGGACAAGATTAATCTTCTAGAACATTCCAGATTATTTCTTAATTATCTGGATTTATCTAAGAATTTATGGATTTATTTATTTTCAAAAATCATTTTATAAAACTTGTAAAAATCAAAGAAAATCAGAAAAATAATCTAAAAATATTGACAAACTCAAAAAAATGAGAAGAATAAAATGAAAAGTAGAAATTAGAGAATTAACCTATAGAAAATACTTTAAAAATCTTAAAAATAAAGAAAAAACCTAAAAATAGAAAATAATTAAAATAAATAAAAATAAATACTTTCCGCCTATTATTGGGCTCTCGACACATGATTTCGAACTCGACTTTAATTCGACTTGTGCAAATGAATGTGGTTTATGGATTTTGTCGCAACTTTCCGAATCAAATCTATTTCGAAATGTCGTAGTTTTTTTCATCGGCTATTCAATTTAGGGAGACACTTTTGGGTGTTTACAATAACCGTTCAGTTATAATTCAGTTTAGTTGATTTCAGTTCAATGCGTAAACAGTTCGGTTCAGTTCAACTAACAATTATTTCAGTTCAATTTAGTCCAGTTTTTTAAAATTTCAGTTTTCAGTTTTCCGTTTATTTCAGTTTGAACCTAATTTGTTCATTTCAGTTTCATTTTATTTCAGTTTAAACTTAATCAGTTCATTTCAATTTCAATTTCAATTTAGTTTAGTTTGAACCATAGTAGTTTGACGTCTTTGGTAATTTATTTTTCGTTTTCATTTGAAAGCAAAAATACATTTTAGTTATATATTTTTTTCTACTATTAAAATATCCGCTTAGTAAACTCAAGGTAGTGCTATGATGTACGGATTTTATATCCGGTTTTTAGTGTCTTTTTATTATTTATTTTCATCCTTTTGAGTTTTTTCCCTTTTTATTTGTGTCCGTGTCCTCACATTCTACTTCTAACCCTCTAACAGATGCTTTTAGCGTTTTTGTCGCCTTTCTTTTCTCTTTGGTGTGATTTTCAGGTACCCTTGGATCCTTCGCGTTTTGGAGAAGTTCAGACTCATTTCAGACACGCTTTGGAGCCATTTAAGGCCTTGGTTTACGTGCACATGAGCTTGGGAGCGTTTGATCTTCATTTGAGCTTCCACACTGTTGTAGCGCCTGTTTACTCCCTAGTAACGGGCGCTACTAGCCACTACCCGCTCATTTTGGCTGAATTTGGACTCCAGCAGGTGTAGCGCCTCGTCGCGCCTAGTAGCGGACGCTACTTCCTTCGTCGCGCTTGGTAGCGCCCCTTTGTTCAGGCGCTACACCCCTACTGCTTCAGCTGCTCTGCTCTGACATGAGTAGCGGGCGCTACAAGCCGCTACTCAGGCACTACTGGATTAGTAGCGGGCGCTACTGCCCGCTACTTGGCGCTACTCTAGGTAAACCCATTTTCTCGGGTTTTCACCTTATTTTCCCTATTTTCCTTTTATTTATTTTCTGGTTTTTGCTGGCCCTTTTGCCACTTGTGGGGACTTTTGGACCACAACTTCTACACACTTGTATTAGGCTTAGTTTTAATTTTCTCTCTCCTAGTTTTTTCTCTCTCAATTTCTCCATAGCTTGTAACTACTATTCATCATCTTCAACATTAGTATTTTGACATTTTGGAGCTCTTGTACTTGGATTCCATGCATCAAATTTTATATTTGAAGTTTTAGTAACAATTCTCAACTCTTTGTACTTCTTTATTTTTGATTTGGTTAAGTATTTCTATGAATGCAATTTTGGGGTTTATATATGTTAGTTTTGCTTTGATTTACTTGCAACTTGATTCTTGATGCTTAGCTTGTTAAATATGAAAGTTATTGTAATATTAAGCATGTGTGAGTAGTTTATTAGCTAGGGTTGGGTGAAACCCTAAATTCACCATGTGACGTCCATGCTTGCTTGAGGTTTTCGTTGGATTTTGCCATGACTTGTATAGTTTAGGAGGTGCAATTGCTAATTTCCATGCTTAGCTACCATGGTGGTTTTTCTAGGGACCTTAGACGAAGGAACGAGAGTTGAACTCTTAGGTGAACTCCTCCTAGCYATTTAGATGAAGGAACCATGAGAATAGGGGCCGAAATCTAGGGATGTTACTAGCTTTCGTGATTTTGTGCTTAAACCGAACTTGTGACCAAGCCATGAGAATAGGTCTTGACTTGCAAGTGAGGTTTTTCTAGCTAGCTTGAGAGAGTGGTTTAGGACCTTTGAAAGTCTCCCCTTGTCGATTGAACCGTGCTAGAATGCCTCGTTGTTTGCAATTGGTTGTTACATGTGTGTTTTGTTTGGTGAAACTTTAACCTTAGTGCTTTTAGTCTTGTGATAATCTAGTTTTAGTCAATCGTGATAATGACAATCCCATTGAAATTGGTTTGCTTAGCTTTGAGAATAGATCACTGCCGATGGTAAACGTGATTCCCGTGGGCTCGACCCTTTCTTGCCCTACTACTTAGCTAGTAAGACCGAGATAGGATATTTATCTTTGGTAGCCTTGACGACGGGCTATCATGCTACTGGAAACCGAATGAATCGACATGATTTACTATAATTCCTAAAAATGGAATCGGAACTATTCCAGTTCTATGAGAACTTTAATCCAGTTGATGTCCCCACCCTTCCCCTCCTTCCGATAATATATATATATATATATATATAATATTATATATATATATATATAGTATATATATATATAATATATATATAATTATAATATATATATATTATATATATATAAAATAGGTAATTTTTGTTTCTTGCAAACAAATTTACAAATATATTAATTTCAAATTTTAATATTATATTTCATAGTTCCACAAATTAAAATATATATAAACTTAAGTAATGTATAATTGGTTGATGCATTATTACAACAAGTTATATATGCACGCGATGCTTTGCAACAATTTGTAAAATTTTAAACAAAAATGTTTATCGTGTTTTCATTATACTTTTATATGAGATTGAATCATGAACAAAGATTTTTTGACTGTAGAATTCATTTGAATCTTCATATGAAACATTGTTGAGTTTAAATTCTTATGTATTGAATTCAATTAGAGATGGTTTTAATAAGATAGATTTGAAATATTATATTTTGAATTGATGATTATTTATGGGAATTAATTAGTTAATGTTAGTAATTTACTCATATTTTATTTAACTTTTTTGTTATTTATTAAACTTTTTTTATTGATTGACATTGATTATTATGACAATTTAAGTTTGATTGAAATATTTAATGCGTATACCATTTTTAGTTTTTTTTACCTTGTTTAATATGGAAAATACGAAATATAAAAGGTTTTTCAAAGTTTTACTTTCAATATTTTTTAATTATGTTCATCAAGGTTATTTATGTAATCTTATAGGGAGGATATCATTGCTCCCCCTTCCCTTATGTAATAGAGATTAAGGGCTAAAAATTTAATAGAAGTATTTTTGGTTATTGGTTAAGTTTATATCAAGTTCAATTCCAGTTCAATTAAATTTAAGTTCAGTTGAATATCAATTCAATTATTTGATCAACCTTTTCAATTTTAAGGAATTAATTTCAGATTCAGTTTGTTTCAGTTTAGTTGCAATTCAGTTTCAGTTTGTTTCAGTTCAATTGCAGTTCTGTTTTAGTTTGTTTAGTTCAGTTGTAGTTTAGTTTCGGTTTGTTTAGTTTAGTTTCAGTTAAGTCCTGACAGTTGGTTTTCAATTATCAATTTGAATCGGTTTAGTTTTTTCAGTTCAGTTTTTGGTTAACATTTTAGTTTTTATAAATTCTAACCAAACTGACAGCTCTAATGGGGAGGTTTTACAAAAGGAGTTTGTGGAAAATGATGTGGATTAATGAGGTGAGGAGAGAGATAAGTAGGGATCCCATGAATGTGGATGCTCTTATAGCACTATTCTAAATGGCGGTTTTCATAAAAAACAACAAAATAAAAATTGCTGACGTGGACAGTATGTAAGGAATTGTAAAAAGTGTGGGTGTATTTTGGGAATTAGAAGAATTCCCAGCATTATCTAGGGAAAGCGCTTGAGTAAATAACTAAAATAAGCAACCAGATTATAAGCGTGTTCAGCATAGCTTTTAGCGTTCTGACTAGATTAAAAGCTATTTGATTAATTTTATTACTATTTGGCAAGGTAGTTTTTTAAGTAGAGTTTAGCGTTAAACGCTATTTTTTTCAAACGCTGGTAGGAGTAACGTTTTAGCTAGAAAAAAAGCTATTTGGTAATTAATTTTCTTCTATTATAAATACAACCGCTACTGTTGTCGATTACTCTTATTGACAAATTTAGTTTCGTACGCTACTCACTACTTCCACCGTTATTTTCTAGCTTTTCAACTACTCTCTACTTCTAAGTTCTAACGCTAGAAGCTACTTACACCGCTACTATTGTCGAACACGCCCTGTACCCATAATGGCACGGGTCATATAAAAAATATATAGTTGATATATATGATCGGGCATATAAGAGAAATTCGACAAAAATGATATCAATAATGCAATAGAGGTTTCATGCGTGAGTTTTTCTTGGATAATAATTTTGTGGAAAATATTGTTAATAATTTGGATTACATTAAAATCTTAAGTGTACCGAGTAAGGGTAATTATTATATGGTTGGAGTATATTATAAAGTATGTATTGATTGATAAACATTAAAATTTTAGTTTCATGTTTATTAGTACTGATGTGGCATCCTCGTAGCATGCCACGTGGCTATAAAAGCAAGGTGATGTGACATCCTTCTAACTTGCCACACGTCATGTAATCATTATCTAAAAAGCTATTAATTGCTCATCATTTACTGATTTTTTCCTAAATTGGTAATGTTAAGAAAATCGGATCAATCAGATCATGAGCCCCATTTGGCAATTTTAAAGCCAACCCAACTTTGATGACCTATGGCCTAGGGCCATATGTCACCATGTCATTAGAAGTGGCAATCATTGGAATAGTATAAATAACTTCAATGATTACACATTTCCCAACTTACATTATTTATTTACCATCAATCACTCTCAAACCTCACCTACCTTTTCACCAAAAAGGGAGATTCTCTTACTTTACCCTATTTCCTTATTACCCTTCTTATACGATTATCTCCTTTGTTTCAGGTGCTGGAGAATCCTCCAAGCCAGCAAATCATACCAATGCTCGGCTAATCCTCAACAACCCCGACGAATCAGGTCAAACCTTTCAAGACCTTGGGTGCTTCGACATCTTGGTTAGCCTGCATCGGAGAATCAACGTCTGAAGGCTAGTGAAGGTTTTTAAGCACTCGGGGTGGGTGGGGGGTGAATTGAGTGATTTGTCCTCTTAGTCAATTTTTCTTTCGGATTGTATATGAGGAACCAGCTGGCTGGTTCCTATACGCAACGGAATGTAAAGCAAGTAAATAAAGAACACACAGATTTAACGAGGTTCACCCAACTATGGGCTACGTCCTCCTACCCTATGCTCTTTTATTAATCTACTCCGAAAAATAAAGAACACACTCCCTGCTGTTTCTCTACTCCGAGAACCAGCACACCCCACACTCTACTCTAAATGTGCATTCGACTTACACTCATAAGTCCAATGTGTTTGAACTCACAAACACTCACCTAGCCTTAAACCCCTCTGTTGAAAGCTTTCACAATGACAAGTTTTCTCTCTTTTGTTTTCACTTCTTAAATGCTAGTAAAGAGAAGTATTACGCTCTATATTGTGCTCTTGTATATTACTCGATGAAAAGGATTTGTACTTAAGTATTTTTCTCTCAAAAATTCTCTTTATCAATCGTGGAGAGATGTCTGGAATATGGAGTATTAGATGAGTATTTATAGACTTGGAAACCGAAACCCTAGTTTCCTTAAATTACATTGACTTGACAAGTATGTTAAGATGTGATTTATGGAAAGTATATATCTTGTTTGATTTAATCACAAAGATAAGATCAAACAAGATAATACTCCTAGGATTAAGGTAACCAAATTATTCTCATCTAATATTCCAGCTGTCTTGGATATTTTAAAACAAATCTTTGAAGAAATATTTTAAAAAATCTTTTCAAAAACCGCAGCTAGTATATTCCATATAGAGAACCTGGTTCCTTCAACCTTCACAACAAGAAAATTATGAATTCTGCTTCAAACTTCACAACAAGAAAACAAGGTATTACCGACCGTGCAAAATAAATCAAAAACGGTCGGTAAAAACGCGGGAAAGGTCGGTAAACCTTTTACCGACCACCAACGGTCGGTAATTGACAGTCGGTATCTATTTCGACGGTAAATACGACTTTACCGACCGTTTAGCGGTCGGTAAAACTTTAGCGACCGTCAACTAAGAACAGACGGTGATTTACGATGGTTTAAAACAGACGCAAATTACCGACCGTTTGAGGACGGACGAAGATTACCAACCGAGAAACGGTCGGTAATGTCAGATTTGCGACCGTTTAAGCGGTCGATAAAAGTCAAAATTTCAAATTAATGAATTTTACCGCTTAAGCGGTCGGTAAACTGCTATAAAAAAACGAAAAGTTCTCATCAGTGACAAATTTCTGACAACTTTTACCATTATACAAGAAAACAAATCAAAACATCATACGAAGTCAATAAAATCTTTATACAACGAAATATGAATATATGATGGATTGATACTTGTACAAATAACATCTTTTACAATTTGATTGAATACTTGTACTAACTTACATCTAAATACATATAAAAAAAATTACGTACAACCTTTAAAAACATAACAAAGTAAGAAAGACATTTGGTAATTATTTGAATTCTCCCTGCTATAGATGAACTTAAATCTCAACCTGCAATACATGTAAATAAAACGAAAATTAGTGTGGGGAATTCCTGAGATGCTAATTAAAAAATCCATAAAGCAAATATCAAATACGGAGTATGACAGAAATTGAAAATGAAATACAATACTTTGTTATATTTGAGTCAAAAAACTGCAAAAAAATCTGATAGAAAATTGAAAATCAAGAATAAAAACCCAAAAGGAAACTCGAAAAATCTGAAAATCGAAAAGGGACATAAAAAAATATGAAAAAAAAATCAAAAAATCAAAGCCTATTTTTTTTTWAAAAAAATCAAAAGAATCGAGAAGGCAAATAAAAAACCTAGATCTACAAAACGAAATTGAAAAAAATGAAAAAAAAAGAAAATCTGACAAAATAAAATCAAACAAAACGAAAAACCTACATCTAAACAAAAACCAAAGGAAAAATTAAAAATATAACTAATAGAAAAAAAATAAGATCTAAAACACAATTTCTAAAATTTTAAAAAATCAGAAGAAAATTTTTAAGAACCTAGATCTTAAAAAATCAAAACCAAGAAAAAAAAGGGAAGGGGAGGGTTTAATTGGCTAGGGCGGCTTGTGAGGCGGTTGGCAAGGAGGTGGCAAGGGCGTGGCGGTGAGGAGCTCACGAGGACACAACGGCTGGCGAGGGGTTGGCAAGACGGCTGGCAAGGGCGCGACGACGAGGAGATCACGAGGACACGACGGCGAAGAGGTGGCGAGGATGCGGTGGGGCACATGGGAGAATGAGGAGGTGAAAGGCTGTCTCTTATACACATCTAGATGTGTATAAGAGACAGAATAAACCCTACCAACAAATCAAATTCCAAAACCTTAATAAAACCTGAATCAAATTCGAAAACAATTCGAAAACCCTAATCTAAACCTGAATCAAATTCAAAAACCCCAACTACAAATCGAAAACAGTTAATCAAAATACAAATGTTCATCTTCTTACCTAAAATGTTCATTCGTTCCCATCGCCAAACCGAAGTCCAAACTCGAATAGCAAGAAAAAGGTAGAAGGGTGGCAGTTATTTGATAGGCTTGTCGCGTACCTATCAAAAATACCTATTAAGACTAACTATGCAACTAGTGGTAATGGGGTCGAATCCACGAAGAAGCAAAAATTAAAGTATCGATTAATTGAATATAAGTATCTAAACTAATAAACGGTCCTTTGATTTGTGATTATACTAAGCTAAGACTAATAAGAACAATTAATAAAAGAGGTAAACTATATAACTAAAGAAACTAAGGTTATGGTTTACCATAGTAGTAATTAGCAACAAATTGGCATCAACAATTCATAACAAGGCACAATCAAAATAAGGTTAAAGTTCTCTAGAATCGAATGAACCATAGAACTACTCCTAACCGTATCTCTCCACCTAGGATAGTTTCGTTCTATCTGTTGACGTAGATCTTGTGCTAAGTCACAATAGCTAGATCTAGGGACTCGTGACTAATCAAATTATTAAGCAAGTTGGGCCCTACGAAATTAATTAACATGAAAAACAATCAAATAGGAAGTTGATTAATTGTCAAATCAAGAATTGCATCAAACCAAAATTGCGCTAATCATATTGCTATTGATCCCCAATCGCCTTAGAAATTAAAACTACTCACACATAATTGAATTAAACATAATAATAGCGATTGGGGAAAACATGATTAAAAGCATAATTAAATTAAAAGCAATAATAAAAGAGAATAAAGGATGAATAATTACCAAAAGTACGAAAGGAATTGAATTGCGAATGCTCAACTTTATTGAATTGCAAAGTATATTGAAAAACTCACAAACTAGGGTTCTTGAGAGAGAATACATAATCTACTTCTAATATAATCTAATAATATCCAAAGGTAGTTTACCAATTAGGAAATCTCTCTTTAAATACTTCTGAATTTCTAAGATAGATAGCTTGCTCAATTACAATTATATCCTCCCAAACAAAAGCCAAAAGATATCAAACAAAACCGGTCAAACTTGACTTCAAATCGATCGGTTTGTGCCAAGCGAACCGATCGATTTGGGATACTATCGCGACAGTTTCACTGGTCCATCTTGAGAGAGCCATATTTTGAGTTATGGGCATCCAATATGGTCATATGACCTATCTTTTCGGAGCTCTTTAAGTCTAGTTTCCAACCTGATTAGAATCGCGTCAATCTGATGTGCCAAACGTGAGTTATGTCCAAGTGGACATGTGTCAATATTGATGCTTTGCGACAGTCATGTTCTTTCGTCGCTTCAATCCAAGCTCTTCGATACTTCTTTAATGCTCTGTAGTGCTCTTAAATGTCCCAAGATAATCCGAAAACATGAATAGAACTTGAAAATAATCAAAACACTAGACAATCGATTTTAGTAGAAAAGCGGGCCTTTTTCAAGGCCAAAAACCATGCAAATCATCAAGAGAATGAGGGGAAAAACCATATATCTAATCAACACATCACCACTCTTATCTTACCCCTCTATACATCCCAGATCCCAACTCCAAAGAAAACACCATAAGAAAGAGATGAGGATAGAATACAAAGGAAGAGGGAGAAGGGTTGTAGTTGTTGAGTTGGGAAAAGCAAGGAAGAGGGAGAAGGGTAGCAACCATTGAAGCTTTGAGCTTCATGGAGCTGGGAGGCATGAGGTTGAAGGAAGAAGGAGCTGAGAGCTTCGTTTCCATGTGTAACAGGCATGTGTGAGGAAGAGGCATGATGTGGAAGTGAAATGAGAGGGTGGGTTTAGGAAGATGAAATCAGAAAGTGGGCTTTGGGG
>SNQN01002928.1:45519-67069 GCA_008642245.1 Bassia scoparia
CTCATTTCAGACACGCTTTGGAGCCATTTAAGGCCTGTCTCTTATACACATCTAGATGTGTATAAGAGACAGAGTACCGACCGTCTACGGTCGGTAACGCGTAATAGGCGGTCGATAATTTAGTTTGAAAGTCAAAACAAAATTTTTATCATATTACCGACCATTAAACGGTCGGAAAGAATCCAAAACGGTCGGTAAATTTATAAAAACGGCCGGCAAATTGCGTCCAATAAAAAAGGTCGGTAATATGACTTTTCCCGACCGTTTTTATGACCGTCGGTAAAATCCGTCGTTAATAATGCAGATTCATATTGTGCTTGTACCAGAATTCACAACATGACTCAAATACTTATAAGCACTTTATTACCCAAACATACAAATCATACTACGGAGCACATTACATGAAAGATCTAAATAAGCATTAAGTACGAATCTTCTTTTGTCTTCATGTAATCTTCATGACTTGAATCTTCCTTTAATTTCTTCAATTTTGAGCATTTCATCTTTCTTCGAATTCCTTCGAAAGGCCTCCATGTTCCAAGTCTTGGAATGAACTCAACTACTGCACATGTAACATGGTTAATGTACAATAAAGAGTATAAGACTGATTTTCAGTATAACAGTCGAGGGAACAGTTCCTACTGGTTCCCTACCAGTACATAGAACTTTGTTCATTCAACTATTCCCTACAGCAAGACAAGTTAGGTTCAATAAATAACACAAGTAAATATCTAACTTGCTTAGGGAAATAGTATCCTATATTAGCTGGTTCCCTAACCAACTATATCATCAATCATGTTGTCCTGTTCTCTGTAACAGTTTGTCATCAATCAAAACCTAAGGGACTCAACAGCTAGGTAGAGCCTAATCATTCTTCCAATCTTCCAGCTCACTTCACACATTACACTTGTAACGGCAAGTACCTATTCATTTCATTTAATATTTTTTTACAAATTATGCAAAAAATCTTACAACATAAGAAATTTTTTCAAATGTATATATGTAAACATATTTTTACGTAATTGATTTATGGGAAATTACTAGTATATCTTCTAGACATACTGTACTACTTTTGTATATCCGATGGTATAGATATAAATAAGAAAACAAATTAACTTGAATAACATGACTCATATACCCTTAAAAATAGGCTCAAACTTGTTGGAAATGACAATAATTTCCTTGGATATACAAAGTTAATACGAAGTATATTTACTAGTAGATATACTAAAAATGCCTCGATTTTTAGGAAAATTTGCCAACAATAACCTTTTATCTATGAGTTTTTGAAAACAACAACCTTTTATAATTTTTTTTAAAACAACAACCTTATAAAATCTATTAGTTTGCGAACCACTATCATTAGGCGGATTGAAGCTAACGGTGTTACTCTATTTACGTGTGGGCCCACATTTACTGACTTCCCCTCACTTCTCTCTCTTCCATCTCGATTTATGTTCTTCACTAACCCAAATTAAATCTCCTCACTCAACTGTTCTTACTTCTCATTTACTTTTTTCATTGCTTCCTCTCTTTTCTCTTTCATGTGTAAATTTTCCCGATCATGGGTTTGTACTAGAATTGGTATGTGGGCCTATCTCCTATTTGGTTAAAAATAAAAATCTTTGATTTTGTAAAGATTGTTTATTTTTTTCTTTACAAAGACTTGCCAGCACCTTTTTTTTTGACAAAGACTTGCTAGCACCTTGATGATTATCTCTCCTTTGATGACTTGATCCTCTCTCATTGTTTAACATTGTGCTAATTTGCTTGTGATAAGTTTCCAGCTTTGTTCGCCAACTCAACACTTGTAGTCATCATAATCATCTTCTCAATCTGACTTTTTTTTATGTTGTCGAATTTGGGTTAATATGATTTCACGCATTTGGGTTGTTGGTTGTGGGTTGCGTTGGGAAGTGGTGGTTTGAGTTGTTGGTCGTGGGTCGAGTTGTGTAGTAGTAGTTAGTGGTAGAGGGAAATTGGGGAGCAAATTGAAAGGATGTATTCGACATGGATCCTATGAAAATAAAAAATCAATGATAAACAATGAATTGAAATAAATCAAAACTAAAAAGAAATTAAAGGAAAGAATAAAGAATTGATGAACATACCTTCAATTGGAATAAGCCTTTGAAACCCTAGTTTGAAGAATTGGGGAAAATCACAGAAGAAGAAGCAAAGTAGAAGATTTTAGGCTGATTGTGTTGGAGATTAAACAGGGTTTAGTTTTGGATGGAAAAATGTGCTTGGCATGTGATTAAAATGGAGAGAAACGAGCATATGGGACCCAAAACTACACGTCGTTAGCTTCAATATGTGAAATGGCAGTGGTTCACAAACTTTGTTATTTTTTAAAAAAATATAAAAGGTTGTTGTTTTCAAAAACCCATATATAAAATGTTGTTATTGGCAAATTTTTCCGATTTTTACTTCTTATTTCTACATAGTGGTTGTGGTTATGGCAATTTTCTTTTATTTATTTTTTTAGTTGGGGGTGGTTAGTTAATATTTTGGAGTACATTTACTAAATTCTGTATGTATCTATATATTAAAAAGAATTACATCTATATTATTTAATGATTTAAAAAATTACTTGATTTTTTGTGCGAATGAGCCACAAGGGCGTGGTACATTTACAATGGGGGGGGGGGGGGGATTATGAGGATTCGAACCTCTGACCACTAAGATCAAAGGAAACCCCTTCCTCAATTACTTGATTTAAAAGTATAACCATCCAAAAAAAATCAAAATATGAGTTCAAGGAGAAATAAACCAACAAAAGAGAAAATGGTGAAGGTTAATTTTAAAGAAACATAAAGAAAGAAAATGGGGGTAGAATTTTTTTTAGAGGAAGTGAATACAAGTGTAAGGATTTGTGATGCATAGAGCACGATACTAGAATTGACGACTATTATTTCAGAAAAGGGATAACGAATCTAGCAGTGATGTCGATTTTGGCTTGTTAACTGGGATTGAGAAATTTAGCCGCGCATTAACCTGTTTTTCGTATGAAAACACACACCCAATGATCAACAACCGAACAAGTCCTCCAACAATMTAATGGAACGATTTCACATCTCTTTTTTTGCCTTATACAATAGAGATGAGAATCATAAGATGTCAATTGAGGCCCTTAACGAATTTACGGTTTTGGGATCGAGTGTTGAAAATGGAAAAAACTTCAACCGGAAGGAATGTTGCGCATCGAAGTATTCATGTAAACTCATTCGAGAGATTTGTTCATTCACCAAAGATGGTAAGAAACTCCTCGTAGTATTACAATGTATTTTATTTTTTTTAATGCAAATGATCCACGTGGAGGTGGTAAGATTCGAACATGTAGCACATTGTACATAAGTCTTCTATTTTTAAAGCACTTGCAATGGAGGTTTACTAACTAAATTTAACACTTATTTTTTTACCAATTCACCATTTCGGGAAGTGAATTACTAGGTGACTTACATTAAATGGTAACCTCCCCAAATTGATTGAACCCTTACAATTAGTGGTGAGCAAAATTGGTACCGATCTTCTTCCTCTTCTTCTTCTTTTTCAGGGGGGGGGGTGATATGGTCGGATTTCGCGGCAGATAGAAGAATCGTCGTCGTGGACTAACAGCGAGCAGGTCTGCTTGGCGGGAGTTGGGAGTGCCACAAAGCCAGATAAAGCGGCTAGATACCTGGCCTTAACGACTGAACGTCGGAATCGAAGTGGGGAGAGGGCTGAAACGTCAGGAGTACGTCAGGTGCTGCGAGGGGTGGTTATGGACGACGATATAGGTCTCAGTCGACGCTGGGAGGCGATAGAAGGGGGGGGGGCGCAAAAATTTAAAAGGCAACAAATTGATTTGAAAAAAAAACCAAAAATTGATTTAAAAAAAAAGCAAAAAATGATCTTGAAAAACAAAATTAACCCTACCAACAAATCAAATTCCAAAACCTTAATAAAACCTGAATCAAATTCGAAAACAATTCGAAAACCCTAATCTAAACCTGATCAAATTCAAAAACCCAACTACAAATCGAAAACAGTTAATCAAATACCAATGTTCATCTTCTACCTAAAATGTTCATTCTCCATCGCCAAACCGAAGTCCAAACTCGAATAGCAAGAAAAAGGTAGAAGGTGGCAGTTATTTGATAGGCTTGTCGCGTACCTATCAAAATACCTATTAAGACTAACTATGCAACTATGAATGGGTCGATCCACGAAGAAGCAAAAATTAAAGTATCGATTAATTGAATATAAGTATCTAAACTAATAAACGGTCCTTTGATTTGTGATTATACTAAGCTAAGACTAATAAGAACAATTAATAAAGAGTAAACTATATAACTAAAGAAACTAAGTTATGGTTACCATAGTATAATTAGCAACAAATTGCATCAACAATTCATAACAAGGCACAATCAAAATAAGGTTAAAGTTCTCTAGAATCGAATGAACCATAGAACTACTCCTAACCGTATCTCTCACCTAGGATAGTTCGTTCTATCTGTTGACGTAGATCTTGTGCTAAGTCACAATAGCTAGATCTAGGGACTCTGACTAATCAATTATTAAGCAAGTTGGCCCTACGAAATTAAATTAACATGAAAAACAATCAAATAGGAAGTTGATTAATGTCAATCAAGAATTGCATCAAACAAATTGCGCTAATCATATTGCTATTGATCCCCAATCGCCTTAGAAATAAAAACTACTCCACATAATTGAATTAAACATAATAATAGCGATTGGGAAAACATGATTAAAAGCATAATTAAATTAAAAGCAATAATAAAAGAGATAAAGGATGAATAATACCAAAAGTACGAAAGGAATTGAATTGCGAATGCTCAACTTTATTGAATTGCAAAGTATATTGAAAAACTCACAAACTGGTTCTGAGAGAGATACATAATCTACTTCTAATATAATCTAATAATATCCAAAGGTAGTTTACCAATTAGGAAATCTCTCTTTAAATACTTCTGAATTTCTAAGATAGATAGCTTGCTCAATTACATTATATCCTCCCAAACAAAAGCAAAAGATATCAACAAACCGGTCAAACTTGACTTCAAATCGATCGGTTTGTGCCAAGCGAACCGATCGATTTGGGATACTATCGCGACAGTTTCACTGGTCCATCTTGAGAGAGCCATATTTTGAGATGGGCACCAATATGTCATTGTATGACCTATCTTTTCGGAGCTCTTTAAGTCTGTTTCCAACCTGATTAGAATCGCGTCAATCTGATTGCCAAACGTGAGTTATGTCCAAGTGGACATGTGTCAATATTGATGCTTGCGACAGTCATGTTCTTTCGTCGCTTCAATCCAAGCTCTTCGATACTTCTTTAAAGTCTCTGTAGTGCTCTTAAATGTCCCAAGATAATCCGAAAACATGATAGAACTTGAAATAATCAAAACACTAGACAATCGTTTTAGTAGAAAAGCGGGCCTTTTTCAAGGCCAAAAACCATGCAAATCATCAAGAGAAGAGGGGAAAAAACATATATCTAATCAACACATCACCACTCTTACTTACCCCTCTATACATCCCAGATCCCAACTCCAAAGAAACACCATAAGAAAAGATGAGGATAGAATACAAAGGAAGAGGAGAAGGTTGTAGTTGTTGGAGTGGGAAAAGCAAGGGAGAGGAGAAGGGTAGCAACCATTGAAGCTTTGACTCATGAGCTGGGAGGCATGAGGTTGAGGAAGAAGGAGTGAGAGCTTCGTTTCCATGTGTGTAACAGGCATGTGTGAGGAAGAGGATGATGTGAAGTGAAATGAGGGTGGGTTTAGGAAGATAAATCAGAGAAGTGGGCTTTGGGGGGGGGTTGTCGATTTGTCTTAGGGAGAGTGAGGGCTGACGTGGAATTGCTGGGGGCCCAAGGTACTGTTCCCTGTTCATATGCACAGTGATGGGGTTGTTCCCTTTTTATATGTAAGGATAAGGATTTTTGGGTTAGCATTTTGGTGTGGTTTTAGACCACATCTCTTCTTTTTTTTTTCCGAGAAGAATAGGGATTTCACTAATAAGAAATAGTCAAAAGACACTTACAATCAATGGAAGAAAAAAAATTCCAACAAAAATACAAAACACCTCAGAACTAGTTACATCGCAGATTTGATTTTAAATATAGTTAATAAAAATCTTCATCCAAAGCAATACAATATGTGAGTTTGCTTTGATTCGGCATAACGTCCGCTGATGCATAGTTGATTGAGTGGACATACTTTTGTGATTTTGGGAATTCTTTCTGACGTTTGCGAAACCCCAAATCTCCATTTTCCAACAAACGATAAAAACGAAATCCTAGATAATTCGATTTTCCATAAGAGAATACAAGAAATTACACACCAACTATCACAAAAGGACATAATAATAAATCAAAAAATTGGGGGACAAAACTCTCATAGAGACATAGAAAAACCCAATAATTGGGGATAAAACTCTCATAAAGAGATTGAAAGGAGGATTATTCATGAACAAACAAGCAAAAAGAAAGCAGTAGAAAGAAAAATTGGGGCTTACCACCATCAAAGATGGTAGCACCGATGGTTAAAGAAAAATTAGGGTTTTAGAGAGAGGTTTTTTTTAGTGAGAAAGAAAGAGATATTTCACATGACTTGTTTTGCTCCATTGACGACATCTCTTCTTTTTTAATTATATAGTTGCTAGTTGTTAAAATATTTGTCATCCTTGTTAGTTTTTAAGTTTTTTTTAAGTTCACTCCCTCCTGAAATACTTGTTATGAGGGTTGGTAGAAAAATTATGAGCTTGTTATTGGATTTATTTAAAAATAGATACGACAAGTTTGGATCAATTGACAATGGACTAGTGATTTTGGATTTAGGTAATAAAATTTTTGAATTGAATCAAGACTCGATGGACAAGCACTGGGAACATGACTAGTTTATGATACTGAACATGTCCAGTGAGGAGTTTTTAGAAAGCAAAAAAAAAAAAAAAAACTCAAATCTATCCCAAATTTAAAATATTAAACTAAATGTTTTTTTTTTTACTTGAACATGATACTTCGCCTAGAACACAACTGGTTTAGGAGCTAGGTCTAAAAAAGTGTAAATCAATTAAAGTGGGTCCAATTCTAGAGTTTATATTGATCTCCTTGTTTGAGTTTTCAACAAATGGTCACGACGAGATATTCTTAACATCATTATAAATTATAAGATTGTCATTGGATTGCATTTCTTATATCAATCTAGTGGATGAAACCGGGAATGCCTTAGATATTTATGCCCATGACAATTTACTTACTACAGTATTTTTTTATTTTCTCCAAAGCTTAAGTATTTTATTTAATTTTTGCTTTTTTCTCTAAAACTTTACATTACTTAAAAATAAAATTTTGTAACCTTGGATCACATGTGATTAAATCTTAAATAATCAATAATTAAACGAATGTTTTTTCTTAATAAATAAATAAATAGAAAATGTCATGTGACATTGTATAAGTTATTTCTCTATTGTCAACCAAACATTGTATAGAGTTTAAACTAAACCGAGTATATTAAGTAACTTCCTATGATTTGCAGTTTCTTTTTTGTCAACCAAATCTAAATACTGATAAAATAAAAAATGGTTGATGTCATCAATGCTTATATAGCGGTTAATTATTAAAAAAACTACATAAAAATTAGAGTACAATAGTATATTTATAACTTTATTTAAAAAAATAAAAAAATTAAAATTGTGTATCACACATATTCATCATCATATTTGTAAATAACTAATTATATGGAATTATGGGGTTTGTTGAGGGTGATTGATGGGATTTGAAAGTTGAGAGGGATATGGAATTATGGGATTTGTAATCGCATTCTCCTTGTGTAATCACACTTCCAAGAGAAATTCGTACTCCAAATTTGCGACTGCTTGACGGTCGTTAATAAGTTTGCGACCCTCAAAGCAGTCGCTAATTTGAAGTGCGGATTTCTCTTGGAAGTGCGGAAATAAGTTGCTAAAAAGTTTACGACCGCCAAAGCAGTCGCTAATTTGGAGTACGAATTTCTCTTGGAAGTGTGATTACACAAGGAGAATGCGATTACACATTTACACCAAGGGCAAAGAAACATAAATAAGATGGACCACAGCACCACAAAAGTCCTAACTAGTAATTGTCGACTGATAGTATTACCAACCAGAAGTAGTCTTAAGTCTAAACAGCAAAACATTAGCCTTCTAACGGTCTAATCTTATGATCAGGACTAAGGACCACAATAATTATCTTGTGACCCTTTTATTTTGACAGGTTATATGTATTGTGACCTTAATAAAGCCGACGGATCATATATCCACCTAATTTCAAGGGGCCGAAGCATTCATTTGGATTCGAAACTGAAACTACAACTCCGTAGAATGGTCCAATTATGGTCACGCCTCGCATTAGGGGAAACAATGCAAACCTTTCAAGCATTTATGATTATCAGGTGCACATGAAAACTCAGTGAGTTCACATTCAAGGGAGAGAAAGCAACCCCAATGATGGAAAATTACCATATGATGAAGCAACAATGAGTTGTTAAAAGAAGAATGTCAAAGAATACAAACCACCTGCTCTGTTGTACAGTAACATTCAATTATTCATGGATAATTAGTTAACAAAATCGAAAATACACCGGGTCAGAGAATTACACGCTCTGAATTGGTAATAATGCGCTGAAAGTACCTCAGCTGAGAGGGAAACAAAGTACCTCTGTAATTGAAGTGAATATCAAACATTYGAGTTCAGCCACAATAGTTTTCTTAAGGTCCAATAAAAAAAACCCTGCATAGTCAAATTGCTGGTTCTCAGACCAGATACAGTTTGACGGCCGCTCCCCTGCTATCACCTACAGGAAACCACTTCGTATGTTGCAAACATGTGAACTGCAAAAGAAAAGTTTCAAGTTCACCTACTTGGATAAAATGTTAAAGCAACGCTGAAGAGTGGAACAAAAATATCTCCTTGGATCTGCATGGGCCACTGTTACAATCATGTGTTGCTCGCCTTAGTGAAGATCTTCTGTGTGCACAAGCTTTCTACTGCTTCAATTTGGGCAGATCATCGAGAACAAAAAACACACAAGATTGTAACTGCATTTGGTTCGCAAATTTGCATGATACTACCAGTTATATATCACATCTGACCCAACGAATCTCCAAAGAAGCAACCGCCGCATTGATTGCATTTTGCACATTGTTCTCCAAGATGCAAAGAGGCGAAACAATTGATGGAATGCAAGATAAAAATCACAGACATTGAGGCAACAGAAAAGATCAAGATATAATAATCACGTGTGATTTGCTGGAAAGACCAAACACGTTACAGAGATGGAGAATACAAAAATTCACTATGAAGAAGAAACGTGGAGTGGAGAAGTCATTCATTTATCTCTGAAGTGTAAAGTAAAATTGGACCATGTAATCCAACATTCCTTTAGAAAGTCAGCATGCTTTGGAATCCAACCAACAAATAAACATTATGACCAAGCACCAACTTTGGTCTGATAACAAGTTTTTCACATTGATCATCGGCAGCTTCAGATACATAAGACGGCTATATTGGTGTATCTTCAAGATTTTGGCAACTTTTGCAGAGTTGAACATTAATCCGAAAAGTCTTGCAATTATCGGAAAATTGACCTCTCAATTCAAGAAGTAAACAGCGTGTTAACCGTCAAAACTCAACCTGGAAGAGGAATCAAGAAAGTTGATCAGGAAAACAAAATTTTTCATTTTCCTTTTTTCCCCTCTTTGGGCCCTATTCCCCCGGGCTTAAGGAAACACACAACTTAAAGAAATACATAGAAAGCAGACACACAAATTAGCATGGTAACTAACAATATACTTCTTCAAAATAGTGTTTTTTTTTAAAAAAATAAATAAATAAACTTTACGCAATAAATTATCTCTATCTCTCCGACATCACATGGGTACCATTTTAAATTTCTTCCTATCTCTCTTTTTAAAAATTGCCTAGGAGTCTTTATCCTAAACGTGCAACATCCTCCGACACTACAACGTGATTAAAATTATTACACAATTTTCTAATGAGTTTGTTTTGTAGTTAGTAGTTGGAACTTGTTAAATATGGCTCACAATCAAATAAGGCAGATAAATTAAGGGATGAAAGAAAAAATTTGGTGATTTAATGCCTCTCTAAAACTGAATAATAAGGAATTAGCAGGCAAATCCATTGATATAGCCTATAAACTAACACTATTAATTCAATGAGTTTTGACATCWCATTGAACAAGTAAAAAAGAGAACATACTTCCTYCATTTCTCCATTTCTTTTAAATATCAACAAAGGGCATGACACAATTTACAATGTATAATTTATTAATTTGGTTGTCTGATGAAAGGGATGGAGAGAGAAAGTGAGACATGTGATAGAGGAGATAGATGGAAAGAAATAATTTACGAGAAAGGAAACAAAACACTTGTTGCAAGTAATTGTTGATATATCTATATTTAGTAATCTATTACTCCGTACATATTACTAAGGCCACTCTCCTCACCATCCACCAACATTTTCTCTCTCCTCCCGACCTCCACTCTCCTCACCACCCACCACCATTTTCTCTCTCCTCCCAACCTCCAATCCTCCATCTCTACTCTCCTCACCACCGCCACTATTTCATCATCACGTCATCTCATCACCGCCTCCATCTCGGCAGCACTATCATCTCACCACCGTCATCTCATCACCACCACCATCTCCTCTTTGTCACTATCCTCACCGCCGCCATCTCCTTTTTCTCCCTCACCACCGCCATATCCTCTCTCTTCTTTCACAAGATCTGGTGCAAGTGTGTGCAAGATCTGGTGTTTATGCAACCACGTCTGGTGTTGTGTGCTTGGTGTTGGTGCGTGGTGGGTTGGGTTTTGCGTGGTTATTGGTGCGTGGTTGTTGGTATGTGGTTGTCGAATTGGTGTGCAATGACGGTGATTCGGTGGTTGATAGGTGGTGATGGCGTTTCGGTGGTGTGTCGGTGATTCGGAGGTGGCGGTGGTGAGAGTGGTGGTTAGTGGTGGCCCACTGTGTTTGGTGGTGTGTATTGGTAGGGAGTGGTGTCTCTTCATTAATCAAAATATTAATACCAATTAATTACTTACCATTTTACTCATTAATCATTCCATCCATCTTCTTCCTAAGAGTCCGTTCCTAACTTAAGTGTAGCGTCTATTCCGAAACGGAGGAAGTATTATTTAACACGGGCCACTTAAAGACTTGGAAAACCATAACCTTCGTACAAGATTACTTTTCACATATTATACTCAGCTTCCATCCCTTTCTCACTCCAAATTCATCTTCTAGGYTTCCAGCCAGCTAGCCTGAAGTTATGGGATTACTTCAAGTCAAATTCTTTTGCTAGATGGCTCAACCTGAAACTATAAAACTTCCCCTCCGAGAAGGTTTAAGTGAGCTGCTTATCGTGCGAGTTGATCATACGCTAGGGTGCTAGAGTGGTGCTCGTTAGATTTTGAGTCGAGCCGAGTTGATCACCAACTACTCGTCTTATGGTTTAACCCTCTTGATATCCACATTTTTTGAAAAAAAAAATCGTAGACTAYAGTTTCAATTCTTTACATAAATTTTTCTTTTAGTTTTATTAAGTTTTAATGGAAAATTTTRTTTTCAAAGATTTTACTCCYCCCATTCCTTAATGTTCATGCCACTTMCGTACTTTTAACTATTCACATGTGTAAAGAAATATTGTAAATAACTATAGATGTATAAGAATAAATATTAAATACTTAGTGATGTGTGATTTTGTTTGATTCATATTAATTAGTAAATTATTAATATTTAATCATTATAATTTTTACAAATGTATAATTAAAGATATAGATGATACAAAACATGCATTAGAAAGCATATRAATAGTGACCGGAGGGAACAAAGAGAGTATGCAGAAAATTGTTGATTTTTGTGTAAAATTAACGAGTTTCGAGCTGGCACGAGCCCACTCGAGTCGAGCGTTGACTGAGTCTAACACGAGCTGCTGCTCAACTAAATAAGCACCCCAATTTAACCTTTCAGAAGTAAAATAGTCTTAATTGCACCACTCAACATGGAGTACATACATCTTAAAGTGAAAGAGAAAGACGAAGCATATGCACAGACTACAGAGTGAATACCCCCCAAACAAAGCAACATTAAGCAATGATTAAATTACAGCTTAGCTATTTGCAACATAATAGGAGGCCTACCTGACATGGTGGCCTTCTCGGCTATATATACCATCTCTCACTGACAAGGGTCGATCATGTAACATTCTGGAAGAAATTGGTTTACGAGGCAGGAGATACACTTCTTGATAACAGAAGCCAATAGACAACTTGCCAGAGCAATACTGAAAAGAGCAACCAAAATTTAGAGGGTTATAAATCATTAGCTTGCACGTGATGACGTGAATTATTTTCTACGTGGAAATTTGTACAGAAGCAGCTTGATAGAGCAGAGGAAAACATGGGAGCTAAGTGACAAAGAAAAAGAATTCTTGCATAAACTCAAGTATATCCTCTGGCAATTAATTAAAGTATTAAACTGCTTATGATCTATTAATCCCTTAAAAAGCAACTACAAACTCCGTTTCTTTTTACTCGCATCACTTTCTTTATAAGGCAGATTCACATACTCGGATCACATTTTTTCTTACTTGAAGTAGTAGCTTTTTGTGACTTAAAATGGCCACAATACCCTTACTAATAATTTACAAAGTAAAACATTAGTAGGATCCACTAATTTTGGTGATTAACTTTTTCTTTATCTTTATGATACTAACTTAAACAATATTATAATCCCCTAAGTGCCCAACTGAAAAAATGCTTCTAGTCCACAAAAAACGAGGTGAAGCAGGTAAAAAGAAACGGTGGAAGTATTAAAGGTCATTAATTCATTATATTAGAGCAGAAAGTACCTTGGAAGAGAATACGTGACAAAATAATAACTTTTCTTGTTCTTGCTCTTCCCAAAGCATCCAAATAACATGGCCAATGACGTGCAATTCCTGCACCATGAATATGTAATCAAAGGTTAAGTGTTAACTCAGGAGAAGAGCTGAACATTTGTCTAGCCCTGTAGAACACGTCTCATATTCAGTCCTGAAGAATATTTCTAGTTATTTAGAGTGATAATATACCACATACCTCGCAATAAATTATCATAGCCAAACAAGTTGTTCGGCATTGCTGTGGTTTTCTATTTTTTGGTTTTTTTGTTTTTAAAAGGTATGTCAAATGTAACATATAAAAGAACATAAATTACTTGAACATATTGGAAATATGAAAATTTGAAAACTGACAACAAAAAAAGTGTAAACCACTTTTTCTAGTTTCTTATTTTTGGTTTTTTTGTTTTCAAAAAAACTGAAAACTGAAAACAAAAAACAATACCGAACGGCCCCTTATACGTCATAAAGTTGAAAAATGGTAGCCTAGTTAGTTTTTTTTCCGCCTTGATAAGAAAACAAAGAAATGTAAATTTAATGCATTGCAGTATTTTTTTCCTTACCAACAACTTATTTGAATTCAATGGAACATTGCAATTTGCAAGTTATCGTAACCATTCATTCAACTTGAGTAGCCTTTGAGTGAACTTATAAAAACCCCTCAGAACTTAAYGGAACTTAGTAAAAACATTCTAAATGCAATGAATCCAACTTAAAAACGGTAGAATAGCCACAACTCAATTTTAAAAGCACTTGTTGCTTCAGCCTGCCTATACCATTTCAGGGGTTTGTTTCATAATATCTGCTCCAAGATTTTAATGTAACATTATCTTTTAAAACTAATGAAAGATGAAAATCTGTCAGCTTCCTGCTTCAGAGTAATAGCTACCCAGTCCACAACCATTGCCAATTTGTGATGACAAGTAAGCTTAAAAATAAGATGCAACAAAAATTGTTATTCCTTGTGTTTCGAACTTCGGTTAAACTAGTCTTTGGTTATAGACCTTTCATATATATCTAGTCTTTTGGATTACGAATTCTAGTCACTCCCTCAGGTTCAAATTACTAGCTACATTTTCCTATTTTGGGTGTATCTATTTACATGCTACATATTTTAGGATTATAGAGCCCACACTACCTCCAGGATTTTGATTATAATATACTTTGAGATGGAGGCAGGAGAGTAGCTCTCATAGTCCAGTAACACAGCATATTCCTCCCAAACAATATTAAATTCACGTTCCCAGTATATATGAGAGGAAATTGCAATTCAGGCACTGTAAGACTACAACATCTCTTTATGCCAATTTGACTTTCAATGTTAACTTCTAGTTTTAATACCATGATGGTTTTGACTTAAATTTCACAAAAGCTATCCAAACAAAGCAATTACAGCAAGATCAAAATGCCATGCTTTGCGTGGAAACTTGATTTAGAAAATATCATGACTGACAACAATTGTCAGAGTAAACAAAAGCAGCATAACAACAAAGCAAACATGCAGCAATTACTAAGATGTACCATAGCTACAGAAGAATATTTTAATCATTTTAGCTGTTTAAGAGAGAGAGAGAGAGAGAGAGAGAGAGAGAGAGAGAGAGAGAGAGAGAGTACCAATGCTGGATTCCAGGATCTAAAGGCTAGAGGCTTTACCTCTCCACCACTAATTTAGCCAGAAAGCTGATGCTTTTAGCTACTTTGATCCTCACTTCCTCAGTATGCCTGTAACGATGAGAGTCAGCAATCAATCATTGACCTTAAAAAAAAACCACAATACCAGCATTTTAAACTCCACACAAACAAATGGTGCAAAATAGYGCCCATCGCAAAAATTTATTACAGGTTTTACAATCTCAAATTCACAAAGCCATATGATAAAGCCTAAGTGTCATTACAATAACAGTACATTCTAAAAGAAAGCTATATTTCCCTCTGAACTAAAAATTTACAAAAATAAATAAATAAATAAATAAAATGCAAATGTTGATTAGCACAGGCAAGGACACCTAAAATCAGTCAGGACTCAATGTCAAATTTTGAACTTCTCAATACTTACACATTAATTACAAATATTCACCAGCTTTGATGCTCAACCATTGAGCTTTGACAAGAACTGRTCAAGATTGTATTCTTCAGTGTATTGTGATTGATCCCAGAGCTCTTCCAGACCATTCAGAATGGATTTTAAGCCTTTTCCAGATTTTTTATTTTCATTTGAATTGCCGTCACTGTTCTTCAAGAAGCTTCCCTTTCTAGAGTTCTCAGCAGGAGTGAAAAGGTCAAGGAGCTGATCTGTGTTCATTGTTTTTAAGCTGGCATTATCCGCATTGATAACAGAATTAGCAACTGATACTTTGAATTTCTGAAGGCTCATAACTTTCTCTTCTAGAGTTCCCCGCATGATGAGACGATGGACATTGACGACTTTCTTTTGACCAAGCCTGTGTGCTCTATCCATTGCCTGGAGATCTCGCATTGGATTCCAATCGTGCTCCATAAAGATAAGAGTGTCAGCTGATGTCAAATTTAACCCAAGCCCGCCAACATGTGTTGTGAGCAGCAATACATCAATGGTAGGATCAGAGTTGAAAGCCTTGACAATGCCAAATCGCTTATCTGTTTCAACAGAACCATCTAGGCGCAAGTATGCCACATTCCTCATATGGGCACGGAACAAGTCTCTTTCTATTATGTCCAGCAAAGCCTTGTGCTGGGCAAATATCAGAACTCTATGTTGACCAACATTAATCATGCTTTCCGAATTTGATGAATCCACTCCTATCCCACATTCCTCTAGGATCTCCTGAAGAGCAATCAGTTTAGGAGAGTGATGAAGTCTATGTAGTTCAGAAATAATGTCTGGACTTCCAGGGAAGAGATCTGACAAAATATGTCTCAGCGAATCTGCAGCTTCATCCTTAACTACTAGCAGTGGATGACTACAAAGTTTGAGCAGGTACTGAAGTGCCTGAAATATATGTGATGATGCTTTAGGTGCAACCTTTTCATCTTTGATCTCCTTGGAGTCGTCCACGATACTTGAAATTTCCTTTTTCGCATGAGAGCCTGAAAATTGCTCATAGAGTTTCAACTGAACAGGGCTGAGGTCACAATACCTATCCTGAATGATTTTCTCTGGAAGATCAGATAGCACTTCATCTTTTGTTCGTCGAAGCAAGAAAGGCATCACTTGCTTGTGCAGTGCTTCCATAGCTAGAGCACCTGCCTCAGCATCTTTGGCAGAACACTTTGGATCTCTTGCTGCTAACAAGGGCTTTCCATATGTAGCTTGAAATTGTCTGTCAGTTCCAAGAAAACCAGGCATCAAAAAATCAAACAGGGACCACAAATCCAAGATGTTATTTTGAATAGGTGTCCCACTGAGTATGAGACGATTCTGGGCTTTCAACTGTTTCACAGCAACAGTAATCTTAGACTTGGCATTTTTTATAACATGTCCCTCATCTAAGATACAGTAGTTCCATCGAAGTTGGCCTAGAAAATCTACATCTTTACGCACAACATCATAAGATGTTATAATAACATTATGCTTCGAGAAGAGACTTCTAATGGAAACACGTTCCTCAGCAGAACCCACATATTGAAGAGTACTTATAACAGAAGGGTCAATGAACTTCTCAATCTCATATGCCCAATGACCAACAAGAGTTGACGGGCAAACAATTAATGAGGGAGGACCCTCTTTATCATTATCTATCATGCGTTGCTCTGCTATATCTGATGCAACAATTGCAGAAGCTTGAAGTGTTTTACCAAGCCCCATATCATCACATAAAATGCCATGCAATTTGAATCGCCTCAGGAAAGCTAGCCAGTTAATGCCTTCCTGCTGGTATCTCCTTAGGGTCACCTTCAAWTCGGTACAGAGTTTGTAGTCGTCAATACTAGAATTATCAAGTAGCTGCTCCAAGAATTTTGCATCTTCTTTGTCTCGTAATAGGCTATCACTGATTCCAGCAGGTGGAGGAAGGCCACGTGCCAATGGAAGAAGAGGCACCARTGCAGCAAAACTCCGTGTCACACTTTGTCTTACTGATGCATCGGAATCACTCATGCACCTAAGAAGAGGAACAACTAACAAGGGAGCATATGGGACCAGTTCCACCCCTAGCCCTTGGACAAGTAGACCAATAAGCATACCAGCTCCTTGTCTGGCAGGAACAGATGTTGCATCACCTAACATGGGCACAGCATTCTCAACCACAGATGCCATCACACTCACAATCATGGACTTTGCCATTGTAGTAATACACCTGGAAGCAGCTAATCTAACAGCGACATGAGAATGACGGACACATCTGAATATGCAAGGAAGGAGAGAGAGCAGTTTTGGCTTTAATTTATCATCCAGTAAAGGGGCAATTGAGCGTACCACCTGTATGTTATTTATCAAAAGCTGAGGATCCTTGACAGATTCGATTGCTGCTGTAATAATTTTCTCTTCAGCGGAACCTACCACTTGCATATCAATGGGCTTTAGAACTTCTGAGAGACAATCCCACAGCTTGGGAATTTTATCAAACAAGGAAGCCCCAAATTTTTTACACAAATGCTTAAGAGCAAGTTCAGCTCCTCGCCTACTAATAAAACCTTCAACTTTTGACCTCTCTTCAACACTAGCTACCGGACGACCCCTGGACCTATGATTTGAACTCATGCTTCTGCTTAGAAGGAGGTCCTGCTCTTCAACAACTTCCATTGAAGTTATGATTCCTGCTTGAGGTGTCTCAGAAGGATCCATGCAGGTTAGACTGCAGACATTCTTGACCAGCTTTTCATTAGGACTGGGTTTACGTCCAATGCAATAATCAATAAGTTCGGCAAGAGCCTCAGCAGCCTTCTGCTGCAGCATTTCCTCTTGTTCTCTTTTAAGAGAAGCCATTAGGGGTAGTATAATTGGATTAAGCCTTGCAGGAAGATCAGAAATCCACACGGTTGCAGCAGCCATTAAAGAAGAAACTGTGACATGCAAGTTGCTTTGCACACACTTCAGATAGCCASTGGTTGTAAGTAGTCGTTGTCTTGAAGACTCAACATCATCTAAAATACTTTTTTCCACGGAAGTATCCACTGAGCAGTCGTAATTAGGGAGCACGACTTTTGAAGCAAAGTTGACTGCATCATCCATGCCTAACTTTTCAAGGTCAATATTAGCAGTGGGTAAAAGATCCCTCAGAATCCCACAAGATTCCACAGCTTGAAACAAGTGATAGGCTTCGCTTCGCATCTTAGAGTATGTTCTTGATAGCTCAGCATAAGGCATAGATGAATCTTTCGTTGGCAAAGAAGGGTCAGTACAGGCTAACAAATCCAACAACCACTTCTTAAATTGTTCAAATAGAGCAGTATTAGCTCCTTGTGACGCTGGAACTTCCTCATTTTTCATTTCCTTAAACCATGAGATAAGAACCATCGAAGATACCTGCCGTTGGACACCTGATAAAGAGGTAATATCCTTCCAAAGTGGATCAGTTATGTGGAATATTAATGATTCTGGCCACTTAGAAGCGAGAACTCCTAGAGCAGCTGCAGCCACAACACGTGTGCGAGTAACCGACTTGTCTGAATCAGCACCTACAACTATCTTGAGCGCAGATCCAGAAGCATCAACTGAGTCATCTGGTATGATCCCTTTTGCAGTCCCTACATTACCACCTCTGCCAGCATAATTGTCCATCTTCACAGCCCGCATTTTCGCAGCAGCTACAAATCTTTTCTTTTGAGATGGGGCAACAGGCCAAAACATCTTTGATACATCCAACTCAGAGCCATAAGGAGTAGTTGCTAATTCCAACCACGAAGAAATATGGGATTCAGCAGCAGACACTAGATCCATAACAGGGCAATGGAGCAATAGCTTCCACACCCTCTCACTGCATTGCAAGATATCATCGTTTGACTCCAGCAGCAAATTCTGGAAGACAATTCGAAGGGTGTCACCCAAAATTGAGGAAGGCCAAAATGAACTGGTAGAAGGCTCAGCAGTGTGCCTTCTATATCGAGCTTCAAGCAGCCTTTCCAGAGTTCTGATGGCTGAATAGCGAACAGATGTGATACTATGCCTCATAAAAGGCCACAAACGTGGGGCCARGGCTGATAGCATGTATGGATTTTCTTGTAATGTTGTTGTCTCCAAATCATCTTTGTAAGACATAACCTCGTTGAGATCAAATCCCTGTGAACCCTGCAGGCTCAATGTGTCAAGCATATTCCCAGTCATCCCAGCATGAGTATAGATTTCTGCCAGAAGATTCATGACACTACTGGTAGACGGACTAAGATCATCTAGATCAAGCAGAATATCCCACAACAGCATTACAATCGGATGCAACAACTGATCCATATTAGCAACAATGGAAGCAGCAGCAGGTATAAGAGCATCAGCAGCAACAGCTCTTACATCATCATCCGGATCCTCCAGCCCAGACTTGCAAGCAGGTAGCACAAAACCGAGCAAATCAGATAGCATTTCCTGCCGAACGGCAATCAGATATTTAATCCCCAGTAGGCTGCCATGACGAATTTCCCATTCCGGTCTCCCCTGCATTTGCAACAATATGTTCATAGTTTCACGCACTAATTCAGGAGCCATGTACTTGAGCACAGCCCCTAACGCTTGGGCACACGTTTCTCTCACGGGGGCAACAACTTGATCTGAAACATAGTCTCCAAAACGATCAAGTGACAACACGCATAGGAAGCATATAGCACAGTCTTGCAGAAACTCACAATTCCTAAGCCAAGAATTTCTAGCCGATCCAATCAAATTCATCAGCTCTGTATTTTTGCTAAGATTTTCAGCCACATCGACCTTTCCAATAACAGCCTTCTCCTCCGTAACATCAACTGACGCTGTTATATGCATTCCACCAGCTTCATTCACACTATTCACCTCTAAAACTTCAGCTTCAGGCTTCATTACTACAGAACCAACGTTAACTTCAGACACAAAGTCGCTAGAAAGATTTTCTCCATTTTGCTCAACCTTCACGCCCATTTGCACCGAAGATAGTTCACTGCCTTCAACTTTCACTCGTTTCAAACTCTCTGTACATCCTTCTTCTGAAACCTCTAAATTCAAATCAATTTCTCTCTCCCTTTTCACGGGCAAACTAGCCTTCTGGCTTGTAAACCCCAATGATGCCTGATCACCATGCACACTCGAGTCATTCATAGATACACCAGCATAAGCGCCCTGATACGTCAAAATTTCCCTCAAAGCCATGATACTCCCATGCCGAACCTCCCAAACAGGATCAAACATATCAACAAGAAGCTGTTCCACATATCCATGAAACGCCCAATACCCGTCCCCCTCATGCTCCACACCATCCTCATCAGTAGCCGAATCCACAGACCCCTTACCACCACCTCCTCCTCCACTTCCAAATGCCTCAGAACCACTACCACCACTTGAAGAAACAACCACTGCCTTCTGTGAACCGGCATTCACCACTCCACCCCGCACTTCACTCGAACCCACCTTAGCTTTCCTCTTCAAAAGATTCAACTCCCTAGCACTCGGCCTCTGCGACCTAAACACCCTAAATCCGCCCCTTTTCTTTCCGTAATCCCCCGACATACCCCTCGGCTGCTCGGGCGGATACATTACAAGATCCTCATCCCTAATCATATCACTCACATCCATAAACTGTTCGCACACATCAAGCCCTAACCTCCTACGCAAATTCTTCTTTTGCCTCGCCAATCGCTCTTTCGAGTTCTTAGCATTATTATCATCACTAACATCGTATTCCTGCCCCCCRGAAGCCAATAACACCCCAAATTCCAGCACTTTATTAATATCGAAATTACGAAACAACAAAACACTTGCCTCATTCCTCGGCCTCAGCTCAGGGCAACACCATCCTCCTCCTTCGATCCTCGCCTCCGAAACCTTCTTCAACACAATCCCAACCAGCTGCTCGATCGAAACACGCCTCGAATTCTCGGCAATCGACCCAATCGCCTTGGCAGCCGCGACACGCGTGTCCCAATTCCGACTCCTCAAGTACTGCGACACCTTCCGCAGCAGCGCGTTCAGCTCGTGCGGGTGCGAGCGCGCAATATCCCCGATTTGGCGCGCTGCCGCGAACCTGGTCTGCTGCGTCGAGCCAGTGTCGAGCAACGTCAGCAGGCGGTTGAGCCGCGAAGAGGACTGCTGCTGGTGCGGCTGGTGCTGCGGCTGCGGTTGCGAATGCGGCGATGATTGTTGCGCCATGACATTACAGTCCTCGCACTTCGTAAATTGAAATCGATAACAAGAAACCGTAGATTGAACAGCGAAAAAAGATAAAACCCTAATCGAAGAAGAAGAAGGTAGAATAAATTAGGGTTTAAGAATGAGAAATTAGGGATCTGAAAGAGGAAAARGTAAGCCGGAAAATGCGACATTGGAGAGTATATATAGAGAGAGAGGAGAAGAGAAAGAGATAGAAATAATAAGAAGAGAGGGTTCCAAGGACGAAGAGTGAGCTTTGAATCCTCATTTTGTGTTCTGACTTTCCTTCACGCTTTACCAACACTATTATAAAATTACAATTTTTTTTTTTAATAATAATAATATTCTTATTGGATTT
>SNQN01002929.1:11275-67060 GCA_008642245.1 Bassia scoparia
CCCTCCACTTCTTGCTAGTTCCTTGTTTTTCTTAGTACACTGTTAAGTTTGTACTTTCATAATAATGATAATAATAATAATATACATTAATAATAACTAATAATATAATAATCAATAATAATAATAATATAATTATTAATAATATCAATTATTATTATACATCACAATATTAAACCCCTAAGTTAAAATTTTCAATTTAAATATCTATTAATCCCAACTTCGAGGTTATATTAGTTTATCAATATTATTTAAATAGTAAAATATTTATCCAAAAATAATCAATTACTACATATCAATCTCAAGTATTAATATTAATAATCAAAGTTAAATATCAAACTAAGTTAAATAAGTTATAAATTCAATCCAAAGATTTACTCTAGATTCTAATATAGTATAATTATAAAGTACATATATTGCATCCAAAGATTACTCCGTATTATTCAATAATTAGTTAAATCCAAAGTTAAATTTAATCATGCATTATATTTAACCTGAGTAAAAGCTTAAATATTAATCAGAAGAATTATATTACTTAAATAACATTAAATATTATCTCATATCTTATATAGTGTTAAAGTAGCTATATATAATCCCAAGGATTCAATATTAATCCAAAGTGTAAATATTATCATTTTATTTATAGTAGGATTAAAGCTAATATATTAAATCCCACAGATTAATTTTATCCAAAGCCTTAAATATTTCAGTTCAGTTCAATTCCAGTTAGCCTCCGCTTAAGTTAAGTTCAGCTTCAGTTGCATCTTCAATTAATGTAAGGACCCCCTACAAATATTAACCAGTTGTTTGCGGCTTATCGTTGTTAAGATCGGAAGGCATGCTAAATTTTTTGTACGCCCAAGTCCTATTAAGCCAATATATAATTTTTTTCAACAAATTTCAGACTTTGCGTTTGTGAGTGTGTTGTCGCCCCCACATTGAAATTAAGGAAAAAACAGTTAAAGTGAATATGTTTCTCGTTAAATAATCAGGATTTGCCTACACTCTTTATCATGCCTAAGAACACTCTTGTGTTTTGCCCATATGATTTGTGAGGCTGAAACTTTGACTCATCTTGTCATGTGCAGATTGGGATTGCAACATTCATGCGTGGGGGCGCACCCAACCCTTTTGAACACAAAGCCTTAGGGACAAAGGAAACTAAACAAATCAAGAACATAGAAGATTCGGAACTTATAACTAATGTAAATAACTAATACCATTTAATCGGTCAAACCACTAGACCAAAGACTATCATCGATATAGTAAGTAAAAGTTAGAGCGCGCACTATCTAGTGAGCTCTTCCTAGGTTAAGATACTTGCTTAATAAATACCGCAACAGAAAGCCGCCATCTTTACCTTATATTTGACATTAGTTTTCCTTACTTTTGGCAAAAGCAATTAGTAAGCAACCATGTCATTTTGCTTCCTCAACTTACTTTTTAATGCCTTTTGATTTTGATTAATAGCGTCCGAATTAACTTCATCTCTTTGACACACTGCCTTATCTTATTTTTAATATTGCTCGCTGTGCAATACAAAAGCCCCACCATTTCACATCACCCTTGCTTTGTAGCGGACCTTACCACACGGGCCGTTTAGCTTAACTTGCCTTTGCCTCAATCTAATCTTAATAAAGGATTATGATTAAGGCCTAATCATGATCTCTTGTTAATTTTAACAGTATATTTATAGGTTCATTTCCACAACTTTGGCCGCCTTGCTGTTTGTGATCCCCATCAAAGCTAAATCTTTGCAAAGAAATGACATAATTTTCGTCTGCAATAAATAGTCACATACTTTTATTTGAAGCTCATATGATAATACTATAAGAAGGTATTCATCATTTTATAAGTAATGTGAAGAGGCATCGGATAAATTTAAACTTTTCATCAAAGTAATTTTGTAAAACATCGTGAACCTTAGTCATGAGTTCCGTTTAATAATTGAGACACAATACATGATCATTAATCAATGTGAGCTAGGCACTATCTTTTCTCATAACAACGAACCTCATAAATTAGGATGCATGGACTTTGGCGATTAAACAAAAAAACTTTAAATAAACTTGTTGACTTTGAAATACATAAGTAATACCAATACTAAGACATAAGCAAATAAAGGGAATCGCTATTAATACTCCATCAACTCCTTTTTTTTCTTGTGCCAAACGATGACCTACTTTTTTTTTTATGAGTTTCTGCTGGGTGTATGTTGCGAAACAAATAACGGATCGGACCAAGGAGTAATTGCCCTCGAAAATTTCACTAAACATGTTGTTAAATCACACATGTAACAACCAATCCTTCAACCATTTTAACAACGCTATGGATACGATTCCGAACCCTTTGTAATTTTATTTTTTTTTTTGGGTAGGCGGGGAGACGAGGGCGGGGGGGAGGAGGTTGGGTTGTTAATGAGATACAGTTTGTACATTGACATGTATAGTAGCACAACATGTTATGTGGACCTTTTGGCTATCAGTTGGCAGTGACATGAACAGATTGATAACTATTCATTCCCTCTCCGACGACAAATGCGGTACAGTATGTATATGAACTACCACTGGCAAAAAAAACAATGTTGTTTGTTGCCTTCTTCAGGAGTAAGAGTTTACCGTAACTTATAGATACTGGAGAAGGCACGGTATGCAGATGAAAAGCTTTTGATCCCCCTGCGTATAAGAAGCCGAAGATTCGCGCATATATTACTAAGCTAGTTGCCAGCCCGCGCCTAAATTGTTGCTAGGATATAATGATAAGCTGCGGCGTGGTGTCATGTGTTGCCGAATGCCTGATGCAGCCCTCCAACATAAGTTGATTGCAGGCAAAAAAGAAGCAGCTATCATGAATTTATTAGGTGTTTGTTTCCATGAGCAATTGTGGAATTAGCTACTTCAGCAACATGGTGGTGACACTGGTGTTGCCTGTTGAGTGGTCTGTGTGGGGTTTAATCGAGGGTGGCTGGGGCGTTACTTAGATATAGATCTACAGATTAAGCTCCCACCGCCACCCCCCCCCCCGCCCCGCGCACCCGCTCTCCCCCCCGGCACCGCTTCGCACCACGCCTGACGCCTCCCACCCCTTTACGCCCTCCCCTGCCCCTCTCTCCTCTCTCAGGCCCCAAACTCCCCTCTTACACTTCGGCCCCTCCGCGTCTTCCCCTCCTCCCCTTGCAACCCCTCACCCCCCAGCCGCCCCTCCCCTGCCCCCCCAAAAAAAAATAAAATTTACCCACCCAAGCTGGTTTCATCCGTTGAGATGCATCCCTTCTAGTATCGTGCCCGTTAAAGGATGGTTCCTTTTGCAACGAGCGTGCGATCTTCAGGTAAGGTCCTTGCTGACATGTCCATGCGCCGGTGAAACTTTCCGGAGACATGTTTAGTGAAATTTTTGACTGACTTTCGCATATACCGTCGCGCGTGATCTTCCGAGCTCCCGGTTATTTTTTCGCAATCATTACACCCACCAGAAACTAAATTAACTCACATAAGAGACAAGCCACTTCTCCAGGTCCTGTTCGCCAATAGAGAGCACTAAAAGGGTTGACTGGTTCTCCCTCACTCCTCTATAGTATTATTGTCTACCGATCCCTTTTTTGCTTCTATCTTCATACTTTATCACCGTAGTACTGGTATTACTATGTCATTTGCCACAACATCAAACAAAGTTTATTTAAAGTTTTGTTTTGTTTAATTCCCAAAGTCCATGCGCATACCTAAATTATACTATAGAATGGTGCTGTTGTTTGAGAAACAAAAGGAGTTGCCCTAGCTCACATGGAATTCATTACTGATCAATTGGTCTATATTAGTTACAGATTCCATTATTTAATAATTGCCGAACATCTGCCATGCCCAAATGCGCTTAGCATGGTTTCACCATGAATGTTTTTTACAAAAATTTACTTTATGATGAAAGTTATAAATTTATCTATGCATCCGATTCCTCTTCACATTCTGGTATAAATAATTGATACTTCTTTTTAATTGGAAGCTAAAGTGCTAATTGTGCGCTTTCAAATAAAAGTATGTGTGACTATTTAATTGCAGACGGTAAAACCATATAATGTGCTGATGTGTCTATAGCATAAGTATTCTTATGACTTAATTTGCAAATGAGGGATCAAATATCCAAAATTCAGACATGTAGCTTAGCCCTCATAAACGATGTGCTTGGAAGATTCGAACTGCGAATTATAACATATACTTGCTTTTATGTACAATTTCATTAATCATAGACAGATCATGTGAGTTCTGCTCTCAATAATCACAATCCTATTTTTAGCATACGTACCACATAGTTAATTAGATTAATAAGTGACCAAAAGAAGTAACTTTTAATTTAGCCAGGCGCGCGTGCTTCGTGCGTGTCTATTATCTGGTCTCGCGCTAACAAGCAGCGGTGTGGAAATGGCTGAAATGGGTGCTCATGATGGTAAATCTGACACCCACGAGCAAAATTAATAAAATTAAAAGGGTGAGAGATTGCCCAGTGCTTTGTCAAAATAAATGTGAGAAAAGAATGAATATATGTATATGAATGTCGGAGTATTTGCCTTATTTAACTTCAAAAATCTAAAAAATAGGCCATATCAAACAATTATTAAAAGATAAAATAAGAGTTGATATAACTAGTATTTGAATATTGGAACATATCAATGACATGGTCTTATTTGAAATCGCAAACTTACTTTTCTTCATTTTCTCCAAAAGTTAAGGAAAATTACTTGTCATTACACAAAACAACATGGTACAGGATTGGCTGGCTGTTCTGTTTCAGGCTATATTATTAAGCAAAGTCTTAACAGGGAAAGCTCCACTAGGGCATAGTGCTGCCGCTCTGACCTTTTACTTACTTATCGCACTGGAATTTAAGTCTAGATTTATAGATCCTCTTCGGAGTCTGTGGTGGATGACCCCGGATAGTTAAATGGTTATAGGATATAGTTACTCATATACTATTTACAAGAATATTATAAAGTTCGAACTATACTTTCTTTCATGTTTCTTTTTGATTTGTAGTTTTTATGTCGCCTTGAGACTTTGTTTGATCTTTGAGTTTGTTGTCTCAAAAAGGGTCGCGTGTTGGTTCTGCCCCTCACCAATTGAAATGTTCAAATCCCATTTCACATGACAAGGAATAATATGCGTAAGTTTCACCTCCATATTCAACGTTTTATGGCTAAAAAACCTCGAAGAGTACAGTGTCACCATCTGCATCTGATAACACTCCCCAATTGTACACGCTTCCCCATTGCTCATAGGCCACAATGGTAGCAATCCTAAAACAAATTACTATTATATTAACTGATTTGCCATTTACTATCACTTTACTAACTTTTTTCCCTTATTTACATCTATGTGCGACACACGCCACAATACGAAAAAAAGTCAAATTTGGTGAAAAATCTATATTATTGGCTTTAATAATGACTTGCAGTAACAAAAATATTAAATTCATCCTTATCTTAACAAATAACCGCAAAACAATTGGTTATATTTGTCAATTGTATGGTTTGCTTACATTAATTGACGTCAACTGAACTGAAATCTAAAATTAGTCTATACACTCGAGCGAGCTTAATCTGAATGAACTAGAACTGATAATATTTAACTTTGGAATTTAATTCCTAATCCTTTGGGATTAATATATTACTATTTAAACTACTATATATAATGAGATTAATTTTAACTTTGGATTAATATATTCTTGGGATTCACTAATGCGTAATAGAGGCCTAATATTAAACTATATAATTTAAATGAGGTTAATATATATATACTCATCGGTTTTATTTATTATATCCATTAGTTACCTTTTGGCGATTAATAATTTTAACAATTATACCCTTTTTTAACTCAGTGTTAATATTAAATCATGATCTTTAATTTACAATTTAACTTTTGCTGATTCCTTTTATATACCCTAATTCATCAATTTACCTAACGGTTTACAGTTATATCCTAGTTTGGCGAATCAATAATTCAATTATAAACCTATACAAACTAGATTTCAACTCTCATAAAATTAAATTCCAGAGTCAGTCGTCAAATGCATTGGATTTATATTTAGAAATCCCCACTATATAACTTTAAATTGTTCAGAATTTATTGATATTATCCTTAACATTTTGGATTTGACCTAACCATCACTCTAACTTTTTTTGAGTAGATTGAATCTTATTTTAGAATAATGATACTATTTCTTTTGCTATGCCAATTATCGAGCTTTACTATTAAATTATATTGATTAAAATAATTTAGTTATGCACCTTCCGTGCTAGTTGTCGGATCTTTTTAGCATCCTATATGTTAAGATTGAGACTAAATTTTAACATATAGGGTTTCTTCTTTTGAATATTTCATTTAAACTAGGTTACTATGATGCAATATAATATAATAACTCAATTAGATTAAGTATTGGCATGTATCTTGCTTATTCATTATTAATTCAGAAATCTATTTTTTTATTAGTGATACTTATTATTTATAAGTTTGATTATTATTATAATACTCATATTGATTGACATAATCCGATTTACAACTAACCACCCAGAGCAATTCGAGTGTTTACTAAGAATTTGAAAAACAACAACGTGAACTACAAGAGTTGTGGAGGGGAGACGCGAATACAATCTGTGGCCCCTTACATCCTCAACAATGGCGACCCATCCTCAGTATGAATATGTATGATAGGGCCACATCTACTAGTGCTGTTGCCAGCCTAAAGATCCCCAATTTAGTACCCCGAGACCTGTATGGATTAGATAAGTCTTGAATTTATCCAAACTGCGCCTCTTTGAACAATGAAACTTGCCTTTTCCTCCTAATTTCCCCCTAAAGAATGAAGAAGTAGAATATCACACTTTTGGGAAAAGTGAACACCATAACCTCCCACATGCCTCACCTGCCAGTAAGAGCGTAACCTCAAACCCGCGCCCAACCTGTCAATTTTACTCCCTTCGACTATCCCCATAACGGTCTGAAGCGTAGTTATTGATTTATAACATTATTCTTTCTTGGTACTAGGTTTATGTTACTACTAACATTACGGATGTATTTACTTTCGTCACCTACGTTGAGAATATTCGTGGATGATTACTATACTCTACATTTTACTAAGATCATGTTAAATTCTGTTCCTCTAATTGACGACAAAGATAATTGTGCAAACAATATCATAAGCTTGCCTGGAACAAGATTATTGGCTTACCAGATCCATTAGTGTTGCGGTATGGCCTAAGGTTCACCAATAATTCACACAAAAATGTGCCATTTTTTTCGATTTGTACACTACTACGCCCAGATATCTCCTAACCTTAGCAATGTCATATTTGAATTTGTTTAACTAAGGAGGTACAATTATTGCAGTGACGATTTGATCATCTTCAAATCGAGGAAGTCCATCAGTTGTTGTATGAGTAAATGCCAATGACCACTATTGCGTATGCGCAAATTAATAACCAATACATGTATCCAAGCTGCCGATATTGCACATAATTTTTGCTCGGATCTTAAGACTCACCAACTATTAGCAATTGCTAGTCATATGTAATCGTGCTATGATCTATGAAGCAAGAACATGGAAGGATCACTGTCTCACGATTCGCCAAAACCAAAAAGAGAGCGCACAAAGGCAGTGTGAGATATATTAGATTACCAAACCGTTCTCGTAAAATCGACAACAGAAAGCTTAATCCAGGAACGTCTAACACCATCAACACTCATACACACGAAGTCAGCGCAATCACTATTAAAAGATACGAAATTCTCATGGTCGCTGTTTTTAATGGATTGATTTCAAAGTGTGAACAATTTGACTACCATAATATCGAATTTGATGAAAGTAAGGATGGCAAGTTATGTAGAACACGGATCTAAGAATGTGAATATGAAGGTAGCAGAATTGTTTGAATTGAACCTGCTGGAATTATTTGGAGGAATGTGTTTGGCCGACATACTTTAGTCTTAAAACAACAACGACATAATATGTGCATTATATATATATATATATATGTATATATAATTATATATATCATTTACATATATACATTATATGTAGTAGAATTCATGTTTTGTATACATGATAAACATGTCCAAAACATGTAATAATTAAGAAAATAAGTAGTAATTAATTAGTCATGCAATCATTTTTTTATAGCTTCAATTGATTGCAACATCAACACATGAAAAACATGRTTGGTGTACAGCATGGTGATAAAAATGCATAAATTATTTTTAGTGGGCGTTGTTGTTCATCTTTAGGAGCGTGTCTGCTCGATCTCACGGTAGTCATCACGGACATAGCTAAGTATATGATAACCCGATTTGGAGATTCTTACATGCATCGATCATATAAAAAAGACTCAAATGTAAGTTTTTCCGATTAAAGAATCCGTGTGATAATCATCTCCCGCTCAAAATGGTAGGTAATTTGCCTAAAATAATAGGATTCTTACGGTGTTAGTATGTGGTTGAATTCTTCTACTATGCAAACTTAGATTGATTGAGTATATATTATATTAATTCTTAGGTTTAATAACCATACATCGATCTCAATCAAAAGTTCAAGCTGATGATTGAAGTTCAGAAATATAATATATACTCTATCATATATAAACGTGAATTGAACAACACAACAAACATACCCTAATCCAATTCAAGGGTAGGTTGGCAATCATCATGAATCAAGAGCACTATTTAACAAAAACATAAAAGTAATCAACATTATCTAGAACATGAATTACCTTGACTAGCTTCAAGGGGCTGAAAATTAAGATTTTGAGGTTGGTTTGCATGAAAAATCTGAGCTGAGCTAACATGTTGTTCATCATCACCACCTGTATTACTGATAACCTGAGAAAGGGCTTGAACCATGGCAGACATGTCGTGTTGGGATCGAGCCGAGTACACGGGGAAGTTAACAAGACTACCATCATCAACACCACCGCCACCACGACCATGGTGGTGTTGATGTTGATCATACTCATAGCCACTCATGATTTCCCTTTTATTGTACTGATTATCCTCGCCTTCGTCGTCCTCGCGGGAGGCCATAAGAGGCCTCTTGCCTTGCCTTGGACGATCCACCTTTAGTAACTTGTTGAACAAGGTAAAGAAGAATCAATTGTTGATCAAGATCAGAGGAAATAATCTAACATAGACTATGTATGTATGTATGTGTAGAGAGTAGAGAGGAGTGTTTGAGGGAGTGAAGAGCAGCAAAGAAGGCAAGGCAAAGATTGAAAGTGTTAGGGTTTTGTTTGTTATTGAATTAAYATGCAATGGAAATTGGAAAATGACTTATTATGTGAGGAACTTTGACTAGGGTGCAGTGTGAGCTATTCATCTACCGTTGGTTTTCTAGAAAACAACATCTATCACTAGATCAGTGAGAGGCAGTCAGTCAGCTTTAAGACTTTGGGGTGTAGCTCTATTTTTTTTTTTGTGTGTTTTATTTGCAATTCTTTGGTACTCCTTTTATAGTAGTAAATAACACAATTTCTTCATTTTCTTTTGCTTTACTCTAACTCAATCTTTTACTTTTTTTGGTTTTCCCTTTTTTTTTTTAGAAAAAGAATTTAACTCGTTATGGGTTTCTGAAATTAAATAAAATATTGAGTTTGTATAACGGTACTTTGCATTAACTTTATTGAAGATAGTTAAATGGTTGTTAAACTAAAACTATGCTATTTAATGAATTTTTAGCAAAATAATGTATAGTAAAATATAATTATTATTACTATAAAGTTAGGCATTGACAAACGTTGAACAATTACAACCTAATAAGAGCGATTAAGTGATAAGTTAAGAATCACACTTGCTATTTCTTATGGAATCTTGATCATTTGAGTCTTTGCAGGCATATTTCTAAGGAGGAATCTAAAACTTGCTCTTTTCACATATGGACCCGACCAAAAGCCCGGCCTGATCATACAGCCAATTTTTTTCCCAAAAAATTGGGTATTGTGTTTGGTGCTCCAATTACTAACTCTGGTTGTCAAGTGCTTTTAAGGTGAGATATTTTGAAGGCTTATGACTAATCCATAGAATGGGTGTTTATATCGGGAAAAAGTTGTTAGGTCTGTTATTTCCGTGAATTTCTATTAACTTATAATTACGAGCCACTTTATAATCTAGCCTATTAACTTCCCGTCCATATCTGTTCTTTGGAATGGTGAGTTACCCTCCTTTCTCCCTTCTGAAGGGATAGGCAAGGGACCCTCTCTCTTCCTCACATTTTCTGTTTTGTCTTGAAAGGTATCTATTCTCATGAGCAGGCTTTTCTAATAAGAGTGGATTGCCTATAAAATTTGTTCGAATACGTCTTCCCACTTTATTATGCGCGATGTCTGTTTTCTTTTTGGTAGGGCCTCTCATGTGAATCATCAAGGACATATGTGGATGTTAGCTAGTTTGGACGAGGCTTCTGGGTCTTTATATTAGTCCTTCTCAATCTAAGGTCATCTTTCCAAAAAAGGATGCCGTTACGTAGGAGGTCCCTTGCCTACTCATGTGGTTTCGGTGGTCTACGAATTTGGAAGCATACCTAGGGGTAGCCCATTGTCAATAAACTTAGAATCAAGATTATTAGGACATGCATTTTTAAGACAAAAAGAAGAATAGGTTTAATTGGCAAGCTAAGGTTTATATGGCAGGTAGAAGTACTCATTAAGTCCGTGCTAGTTTCTCCTGTCTTTTCCATGCAAAGCTAACTTTCCCTTCTTCGGTTCTTGAGGATATGGAAAAGCTTGGCTGAAATGTTTTAGGAATAAAGTGATTCACTCCTATATCTAGAATGAAAATGGGAGGGGATTTGTCAACCTATAATTTGGGAGGGTGGGAATGAGGAAGCACTTAAGGAGTGGAATCTGCCTTTATGGGCGATTGCTTGGAGATTGAGTTGGAATCCTAAGGAAACTTGGAGTTCGTCTTATTTAGCTAGGCCACTTTAAATACTCCTAACTCTTGGAGCTAGGCTAGACTACGAGGTCCTTCTCCCTTTTGGAAGAGGCATCATTAAGGGTAAAAATATTCTTACAGGAGGCCTCCATTAAACAAATTGGCCAATGGGCAATCTGATGACACTTCCTCTATTGGTGGGACCTTTGGTAAGATAAACCTCTTTTTTTACTTATTGAGCGGTAACTAAGTCGCCTTAGAGGGCCATTTGAACATTGGAGAGCGGCAATCGTATCCAATATAATGGGGTTTGGGACTGGGACGTTATTGTCAATCTTTCTTCTCCTGCTAGATACATTGGAGCTATTTACAGGATTTCTGTTTCCGCGATCGCATGGATTTTGAGTGACTTCTTGCTAGATGGAAGAGAAACTTCTAAAGGAAAAATATTTTACTATTAGAACTCTTGCTTAAAAGTCTATGTTAAGCCTTCATTACAAGGGATCCCTTTATTGCAATTCCTTTTGCTTGGAAACGCTTATGGAAAGGTTCGGGATTTATTTTAAATATGCAGCTGTTGTACTGTGGAATAGTCTGCACTTGCACTCCATTCTCCTGTAGCTTCTTCCCTGGCCCGGGCTTATTCCTAATTTTTCCTCGTTATGCACTCGATGTTCCTTGTCTACTGAACTCACCTCCATCTCTTTAGGGATTGCATTACTTCAAGATTGCTTGGTGAAAATTTTTGAGCTTAAATTAACTAAATCCCTGTTGATGTTCATCTTTTCTCTTTGGATTGGTTACCTTAGTTGGATTATTTAAGTCTGGGGATTTTTGGGCCTGAATTGTTATGCACTGCTTTTTGGCATTTGTGGTAGCTCGTAATAAGCTGTGTTTTGACTCACTTGTCTTGCATCCCTCCTTTACACTTAATAGATTTCTCCAATGATTGGTACTCTACTTGGGCTTATTTGCAGGGTAAGGAAGTGGCTTCTTCTGTGTCTAACCACTCTTTTGCCAAGTGGATTCCTCCTTCGCCTACTAGTCAAGCTCAATGTTGATGCTAGTTGGGTTGGGGAGGCTACTGCTGCAGGAGGGTGGGTGCTGCGTGATTCCAGTGTCATTGGATTCTCCGCTTTGCTGTGCAGTTGGCAGCCACGATGAGCACATGGCGGAATTGAGGGCTGCTATCTTTGGGATTGCAATTCAATGGATACTTGGATATGGGATTTTCGATCTTGAGTTGGACGCTTCTGAGGTAGTCCGTATGCTTCGCACTCCTACTGTATAATTTGGCAATCATGTCCTTGGCCCTTTGCTTTGGGATGCCTCGAAAATCATGGATAGTTGGGTTCGAGTTGCAATGTTCTCTTCGTTCCCAGAAAGTTTCATGTTATTGCTCATGGCTTAGCAAGTTTGGAAGGAGTATGCGTTGCGCTAAAGACACTTGGGATCATGTTCCCCCCTTCCTAGAGGATGCTCTTGGGTCTGCTGAGATGGTGCATGAGGATGGAGGGTAATTCTCTCTTTGTAAATTGGAATCCTTGTCTATGTTAGTTAGTTTGGTTGCTGGGGTATATGCCCTTGACGCCGTTATGGTTTAAGTGTACCTTTATAATTCTGCTCTGAACTCTGTTTGTTAAGAGGCTGATTCTTCTAGGGGATGAGCTTGCTGTGTTGTGTTACAAACTTTGCTGGTTGCTTAGGCTTGGGTTTCATTCCAGAAGTCCTTTAATGGAAGTTTCCTTTGTCTTGGTTAAAAAAAAAAAACTGCTATTTCTATTCAATATTGTTTTAAGGAAAAGTTCGTCGCAACAAACACCAGGGCCAACTGTGATGAGGTGCTAGAAGCAACACCAACTTTCGTTCGGTAGACTTATAGTATGACACATACATCTGAGACAGGTGCATGGAGTGCTAAAATAACTTTCATATTATTGCACAATTTTTATCGATTCTATTAATGCATAAGAAAGTGTAGAAAGAGGAAATTTAAATGGAAATCGTAAAACCATTAAACGAAAGATGAAAATTTTATTTTTGTACAGATACAGATGGAATATTCCATCACTAAATTAATTTATGTTGCTCCTTACATCTAACTCTCAAGTTGGTGTTGRCCCATGCACCCGATCAAGTTTGTGTTATTTCATGCACCTTAGCTTGCCTCAATTTGATGTTGTTGCAGCGAATTTTCCCTGTTTTTACTTGGAACTTTAGTATCTCATCTTACAATAATTTAGGCTCTGTTTCTTTGGARCGAACTAGACCTAATCTGAATTYAACTAAATGGACCTGAACTGATTGGACCTGAATTGAACTGTATGYCCCTAAAATGAACTGAAATAGTTACCTTAGGATTAGTATTTATAACTATTGATTAATGGTATATATTGGAATTAATATTTAACTATTGCTTAATGATATATCTTGACATTAATATTTAACTACTCCTTTCGTTACGCATTACTTGCAACACTCGTATGGTATTAGGATGTTTCCTACGACAATTTTTCCTAGTTGTTGTTAGATGTGTTGGATTAGATAAAACATGACTGAGAAATCGTGTGAGATTTGGAGGGAAAGAGGAAAAAACAAAGTATGTGAGGAAAAGTAGGATCAGAGATCAGAGAAAAATCATGTGAAAAGGAGAGAAAAATCTTGTTGGGTGTATTAAATTATCAGGGGAATGATTTTTTTTTAGTAAGGGGTATTAAAATCTTTCACCAAAACAAATTACCAAAAGTGAAATAAGGAGAAGTGTTGCAAGTATTGAGTAACACTCATTTATAGAAAGTGTTGCAAGTAACACTCATTTAATCTCGTGTTTAATATTTATCTATTAATCTTGGGATTAATATTTAATTATTTAATTTAGGATTGAATTTTTTTTTTGACGAGAAACCTAAATATGTTTCATTCATAGTAAAGCCAAACGACACTTACAATTTGGCAAAATTGGTAAAACTTTAACACACATCCATAGGACCTATGAACTTTATGCATTAATAAAAACAGATTTAATTAAACATCGCCTTAATAAACTCCCTTCATATGAAGCAAAACGGATCTGTGAGTTCGCGCAAATTKGGCATTTAATCTTTTTTTGCGTCGTTGCGTCGGCCTATAAACGTTTGAAGCTTCCCCAATAATGACAAATAGAWTGAAACCATGCCCACCAAGGTCCAAAGAAGATATAGCGTATATCGGATCAATCAGCGAAATACTAGTAAGTTGAACCAATTTCAATTCCCACACAAAACTGAGGCCATAGCCATTAGTGCAGCGTGTATACTAGCCGACACCTGAGTGCCGCCAAATAGAGGACATAGATTCAGCCAGGGTCTCCTCCTTAGAGCAGAAAGAGCAAAGGGAAAAGATCCAGCAACTCTAGAATTGCGATCAAAACATACCCAAATCTCAAAAGACACTCTTATTGAAAACAAAATTACTAAAATATGGGGCATCCTAATTAAAACAAATAAAACATAAAAYAAACTAAYATTGGCATGGCATCCAACAAAGCAAAGCCAGAAAAAGATCCTTCGTCACTCTCGATAGAAACAGCCCACCGTCAATCGCCGTCTGCAATCCCATTCAGACAGCAGCACACTGTAGAAGCCACCACAAAATCAGATCACCACCTCCCTGCGTCGCTTGGAAGCTGGACCGAAAGAGACACAAGACCCCTCGCGATTCCCGACACGAAGATGATAGAACAACCCAACGAAACATTACCGAAAGATCGATCCCCAACCAAACTTTATAGGCGGCGCCACTTGAGGGCGGCTCGCGACGCACGAGGGAGGGATGAAAACATACCGCAAACTGGCAACTCTGCTATTTGTGAAAGTCGATAGAAAAAGAGAGGAAAACGAGCAAAGACAGAATGGGTACGAGAAGGAACAGAGCAAGCAAAAGCTTACTGAACCGTGGGAATTCAAGAGAAAAATATGAAAAGTGTAACTTAACTTGGATTCAGGAAGGGAAAAAGAAAACTCTACTAAAACCCTAGGTTTTAGAGAAAAGAGGATTTTGAGAAGGATGGGTTTCGGCTACCTGTCAAAATACTTATCGGGAATAATTAATTTAGCATTGATATTGATTATGACATATATTGGGATTATATTTAACTATTGATTATGTGCCTAGATTAATATAGTACGAGTAATAAAAGAGAGCGTATCCCCACTGCAATATCACTGCAAAGTCCGGGAAGTCTGAGATTAATATTTAACATTTAACTTAGAATTAAAATTAATCTGAGATTAATATTCAACTATTTAACTATTTAATCTAAGATTAATATACTTAATTATTAATGAACTATTTAACTATTGTTTCTGATATAATCTTGGGATTGTTGATATTGAAATTATGATTAATATTTTTAATTATTATTGTTATTTGTTATTATTACATTATCATCACCATTCATGATTTATTATTATTATTATTTTTTATTATTAATTATTATCATCATATCATCATTATTATTATTATTTTATTATTATTTTGGACGAGATGATATCGATATTATTACATCATTCATCAAAATCATTAACAAATTAATTAGCAAAAATAATTAAGTTGAACTAAAATAACATTAATAAAATTGAATTAACTGACTACACTAAATGGACTTAAGCAGACTGAACAAAATTGAACTGAATGAATTTGATTGAACTGAATGAATTTGATTGAACTGAACTGAACTGAAGTGAAGTACTCCATATTAAAAAAGTCCAAATAAACAAGACCTTAGTCTTTTACAAAATTTTTTCAATCAATTGGGTAAGTAAAGTTCAATCTTCTCCACTATTCAATAACAACTATGGTCATATATAAAATACTTTCTAAATAACTTAAATATTTAATACTTATACTAGTATATTCACAAAAATATGTTCAAATAAGTTACGATAAGTTTAATAAATTTTATAAATAAAAATAAATTAAAAAGAAATATTTGTCGATGTATATCAGTATATGTTAATGTACATGTAATGTTTTCTATTTATAAAAATAGTTATACATATGATTTTTCAATATGTATGTTAAGCATTTTACAAGGATTGAGTATCGAGATGAACGAGAACTGCCATGAACTTATACATAAATAGTTTGGAAACTTTAATTTGAAGTATAATTTTTTTTTTGACACGAAAGTAATAATTGTTTAATTAGTTGTTAACATGTATGCTACTTCAAGCTTCAAGCATGCAGAACGAACCAGATTTAGTTGACCTACATATCTTATTCTATTAATGTTCCACTATTCACAAACTTACACAAATACCAATCTATTACCTTTAATAACCATTATACACTTTTGAACATGGATGCTTTTTAATTATTGTAAATTGTAATGATTTGGGGATCACATACGTACGCCCTGTGTATGTATAGTCTTATCTTAATGTATGTTAATTTTAAAAACACAATACGTTAATTTTTCAAGTCTCTTCACGATCTCGTGTTAGTGATTATTCTTTATCTTTATTTTTTTAAAAGATGGTATTTATTTAATAATATCTATTTCCACTTCAAAAATGTCATTTCATGATCTCTCAGCTTTTTTTTTTTTGAAGTAAAAAAATTGTCTAGTTTACAAGAGTGGCGTTATTTGAAGTGGGTTTTATATTAAAAATTTAAAGTACCTTTCAAATAGGAATTTATATGATTATGTTTTGTTTCACAAAAAGACTAATCTCTGTTTCACATTAAACAATAGAAACTTTGTTTCGGGCACTCATTTAAAGAAGAGATTTAAGTGTGTAAACAAGTAAGTTATGTAAAATAATTTTAAGGCTAGTAATATATGATTTCATTCTTGTTTGTGATTAAAATTACTTTACCTAATTTGTTGTTTTACATCCTTACTAGTTTGGATAACATAAAATGGAAGGGAAAAGGGAGGGAGACAAGCTCCCTGTGTTTGGATAACATGTTGGGGGAGGGGAAAGGAAGATCTATTTTCCTCCTCCCTTAATGAAGACAATCCTTCAAAATTGGAGAGTTTAGAGGGAAAATAGAATTCACATTTCCACTTTCCCTTCCTCCTTCCTCTACTATTTCCCTCCCTCACTTTCCCTTTCAATTTGTTATTCAAACTAGCCTAAATCTCTTCCTAAAAATGCATGTCTAAAATAAAGTTCCCACTAAATAAAACGGATGAAGTTTTCTTTTCGTATGTATAAGTAAATGAGAAAGGGTTAAAACATTTTCTCTCATTATCAAATATAACCATGCAACAAATAACAAAAAGATATGGAGATGACATTAGAACACATAATATACTTTATGTTGATATTCAATTGATTATGCTTGTGTCAATTGATTAGCGATATTTCGATTTAATTAATTAACTTCAATCCACTTTAGTTTAATTCTGACACTTTTTTCAGTTAGTCCATTCTAATCACCGAAAAAGACTAGGGCCTAAAAGGACCATTCATAGGCTAATATTTTTAGTAGAAGTTCAATTCAGTATACAGGATTGAAGAACCATAATTTTTCACTATAGTTTATTTTAGAACTAGTATGTAGCATTCATCTATTCCTAATGTTTTGTGTGTCGAACATTTTACCGTTTGTCAATGCACATTTTATAACATTAATATCTATAATTGTATGCAAATATTATGCATAAGAGTATGAAAATCATACTCCATATTTTATTAATTACAACATAATCCGGATTMTTGGCCCCACATTTTCTTCAAATCACACATTCCAATTACTTACATTAATTAGTACACGAMGTCTAAAGTATGTAGAAGTTGCATGCTTGCAACTGATTTCAATCTTCTTATAATAAAATTCAGTTGGGTCTACACTTTTCCGGTGTGAACCATGAACAAGAACAAGCATAAACTTTATTGAAACCGTCTTTCATCGGACAAGTGTGATGATATCCACATTATAGCACTAATAAGTAGCAACGATACTTCACCAAACTAATGTCTCTTACTTTGCAAGCATGCCATTGCARACATATACTTGTATGCCTTCCTAAACCGTGTGGACCTTGACCCTTTATAATGTGCAAAGCACAAATCAATATTGTCAAAGGCCTTTTTAGACTATTGGCTAAAGTCTTCGGAGATGACATCATCGTCTTTTGTGGATCCCTATACACATTATTTATTCGATAACATAATTCGTAATGTGATTGGTTCTATTTATCAAACTATAACAAGTTATCTGCCTTTACACAAAATGAATTGAGATCTGTAGAAAGTATGTACAATTATTCAATTGATATTGTTGTGGTCTATGTAATGTCATTCAAACTCGTTGAAACCATAAAACTTTGCATGTCAAACTAACTTTGTTTTATAGGGACAAGGACAATGACTTGATATGAAAACTCAGTTGAAAATATTGCGTTATATCTATCAATCAAAGCCTTAGTTTCATAACTGGGATCGGTTGTATGAATCAAATTGATCATTTTGTGTGGTCAACTGCACAAATTTTCTTCCTCCAATCCATTCATTATGATCGAGAACCATGTTTTCCTGCAGCTCCAACGCTTCATATATTTCTTAACTCCGTCCAACTAAGTCATTTTTGATCTCTTCCTACCTCGTTTGAGATATATATTCCCGATCTCACTCTTTTACTCTTCATACCGGTGCTTCTTGAGGTCTCCATCTTACATGTCCAAACCAACGCAAACAATTTTTAGTTTGTTCGCTATGTTTGTGACCTTACTTTTGTGTTGATAACTTAATTTCTTATTCTATTTATTCGAGTGTTTCCGCACATTCATCTAAAAACTAATACTCCATCTATCCTAAATTATTTGTTACATTTTCTTTAAATAGATGTGTCTCAATTTACCTTGCATTTCTCTTTTTAGCATGTGATTCCCATGAAAACTTTTACAACTTTATTTTTATTTTGTCATCTTTCAACCCATCTTCTTTCTACTTTACTCTCATTTTTGTCATCTTGTCATTTAATACCTCACATTTTTARCCAATTATTTCATAAAGTAATGATTCATACATATTTTATTCTCTTGCATAAAAACCCGAACCAAATAAAAATATAACAACTATTATGGAACAAAGGGAGTATTTCTAATGTGCTCATTCTAAGAGGTCCAACTTTATATACCATACATCAAGACTAGTTTTATGGCAGTTTTTAAAATGTGGTCCTTTGAAAATATTGTGTTATAAAATCATATTAAATTATTAATCCGTCACTTCCTAGTGATTTGAAAATTGTAATCCCCCTTTGGAATCCTTACTGTATCAAATGTACAAATGTAATTTTTCTTGGGGACTATTGCTCAAGTTTGATACTAAGCATAAAAAGAAATGGAGAAAACATACGTTATTTTAAGTATCTATTTAAAGATAATCAATATAAATTAAAGCAAAAATTATATATTATATTTCGTATATCAATATCACATTGTCACCTAAGTTAATAATGTCTGAATTCCAAACGTGTTCAAAAGCCAGCTACATAATTGATCCTTCGTGTCTCCTAAACCCTAATACAAAGGAAGCAATTGGAAAAATAAAAATTTACACTTTGTAAAGTTGTAATGTAAAGAACAAACATTGCTTTGTATAACACTGAGATTTAGTTTTGCCTTAGACACAAATTTCACCCTTTTTCTCTCCTGCTCCCTCTTCAAAAGGAAGACAAAAAAAATATTCAAAACTTAAAAAATTAAGAAAGAAAAAAACAGGGAGAAAACACAAACAAAACAGAAAGAATGGACAAATAGGGCATCGAGCTGATAATTTTGACTCGAAACACCACTAAAAAAGCACAAATGAAAAACCAAATTATATTCATATTTACAGTTATTACAGTATCATACTCTTGGGTTCAATCCCCCTGGTCCTCATGTAAGTCAAAAACTGTGTTGGCAACTCTGCTAAAAGTGTCTGAGCAACAGAGACTTCTTCACCTGTTAAAAACAACAGGAATCAATACTAGGTCACCTACCATAATGCTTAAGCCTAACAGGTTCAAAGCTGACTGACTGAGAGAACACTGACCCTGTATGTCCCTGAACGGCACGAATTGGACGATATCACGGGTTGCCACACGCCCGGTTGTACTCTCGAGTCTTTCTCCGTTGTCTCCGTCTAAAAACTGCAARACATGATTGTAGTTATAACATAGAGTTGGTTATACTGAGTTAGCTTTTACTGTTATATATTTGTACCTCCATCTCTTTGAAGTCGGCTCCTCCAACTCCAACAATGAGTATTGATAACGGCAGATCAGACGCTTTTACGATAGCATCTTTTGTTTCTTGGAGATCTGTTATTACCCCGTCCTAAAAAAAAAGTAGAATCAGCTTTAAAATGCAGAATCAAATAACACAAATTCCACTCCAATATATGTGCTCAGCTGAGGAAGCAATACATCTATAAGAAGATTGCATAAAACGTTCATAGAACAGTCCTCAGACACAAGGAATTTCTTTAAGGAGTTAAAAAATGTTTCATAAGTCATAAATAAGTGCCTAGGAGAAATGTAGGGGGGAAAAAATCTAACACAGGAAAGTAACCCTAAAAAGCTAGAATATTAGCCTAAAGGAGCAATATCTGTCCACAACGAATAAAGGAARAATGCACAAAAATGAAAGATTTATCTGATCAAAATCTTCYGCTTTTTTGATTAATAATGTGATTGTCTGATTGGTAAAAATTATCAACAGACGTTTTTATCAAATCTTGGAGAGTTTTAAGTTTTGACACGTGGATATATGTCTTARCGAAGTGTATCCATATCATGACAGATTGTGCTTTTGTGAATGATAATGAAAACTAATGACAGTAGACAAATTTAGCATTAGAAAGTACAWGAACTTAAAACACCATACGGACATACCATCAACAGCGAAAATATGGATTACCGATTTATCGATGCAATGATGGATTACATGATTTACATCAGACCAAAGCTTAAGGGTTTTTCTAGCATACAAGGACAAGAGAAGGCTTCACAAATATAGTAGCTTAATATATAAATTACTATCGCATCTGTTTCAATGAATTGTAAGTGACCTAGTCTTGTTTCCACTGTCCTGTTTCCCCAGATATTTCTTTTCCTCTTAAATATTTCATATAGGTTCAATTTCTTTTAATGGAGAACTTTTTTCATGGAAAATTTATTTGAGAACTTTTTTCATGGAAAAAAAAAGTTCTCAAATAAAACAATTTTCAGTGAAAAACATATTTGTAGAAAGTATTTTACATTGTTTGTCTTGAATCTTGATCATGGAAAAAATTAGGGAGAAAAGAGAAGAAAATGGAGTGCGAGGAGGAGGAAGGATGGGAAGAAAAAGCAAWGGGCAGTAAAAGAGTAGAGTGGAAAATATGACGTTCCTTTTTTTTCAAAGGAAAATGATTTTCCTTTCCAAAGAGCGATTTTCCATGTTTAGGAAAATCATTTTTCCCCCTATAATAAAACAAAGGAAAATTGAAATATGATGGAAAATCATTTTTACGGAAAATGTTTTCCTCCAAAACAAACGAGGCCATAATTTTCATATCATTTTCCTTTATCTTACCCTTGCACCTAAAAATCCTCGTCTCCCGGTCTTTTTCTTAGATTTCCAGATATATTCCTCTAGTATTTTAAAACTTATCACTTCTACTTTCTGTTACCTAATTTTTTTTTAACACTTTGAGGTTCTGAATTTAACTACCTATCCACAGAAGAAATATTAACTTTCAGAGGGTGGAAAAACATAGCAAGGAAGTACAAACAGGTCCGGTAAAGGATAATAAGTCTGATAGAAATGGATAATAAATGAAAAGTATGGCTGTCCAGTGACTGGCAATATCATTCATGGTCAACAACATTCTTCCCATTAAGCAAAGACTTTCCATTTAACAGCATTTTGGCAACACAAATCAAGAAGGCTGAACTCCACGGTCTTGAACCAAATAGATACTTTAGAGGTCTATTTTAGAAAATGTTTCATTTTTATCATACGTACCGTGATTATTAACAAGACATAGTATGTTTGCTCTTCTTTTGCAAGAGATTGCGCAGCAATATCAGCTGCAACGGTAACAACGCGGCCAAACAGAGTTGGTCCAGCAAGTGAAACATTGTATAAAGCACTCGTATATGCTGTCATGATTCCTTGAATCCCTTCAACCTGGACAGTAGAGCATTTAAGTTGGTACAACAGAAGCAGGCAGCAAGTCCATTCTGAGTAAAACTGTCTAGTAAAATCGTCGCTCACCTCGCAGTAGTTTATTGCTTCCATTTAAGTTGAAGCAATGGGAGACCGGACCATCTATTGGACGTGCTCCAAAACCCCAGGCTGGAAAGCGTTTGTCTGAATCATAAAACTGCAGCACTCCCCCAATCTCCAAAATTGCCTAAGGATAATAACTCACTAGTTATCTATCATTCTTTAAGTTTAGATCTTGAGTACTCTACAAATATTGTTATACTCTTACTTTCTGATATGCATTTGGGCGACCTGACGGATCAATGTAATGCAAGGAATCAGGGAGCGAGGATTCCCATTGAAGCTGATAAAGAAGATATTTGTGTCAGAACTTAAAGGTGTACTTCAGAATTACGTGGAATAGGTAACTCAAGATTCATTTCTCCTTTCCATAGAAGTTCTAAGTTCTTGTAGAGATGATGGATACTGGATAGCATGCAAGTTCCAAACTTCAATGTGCAAACACTAAACTAATTACTTAAATATTAATCTGTTCCTTCTTCTTGCAAAAGTGCACAAACTCTCACACAAGACAGTTAACAACAAAATAGAGTAACACATTTCCTATAAATCATCTATAGGAAATTAAAGAAACAAACCATATCCAAGGTTAATAATAATGCCATATTTCATTTTCACAAGAACACTACGATATTTCCTAAAGTGCATATGACCTCACCTGTAGATATCACATCGACGGCCACCATGAAATTCATTTGCATCCACACGCCATATAATCCAGGGAAGTGTATTGAACACTCTCTGAGAAGTTGTCCACAAAAAGTTGACTTTTCAAGACCTGTGGCAATACTGCTGAACTCATCATACAAGAGAGAGCTTTTAAATAAAAAATCTATCATCAATAAAGTCTAAATTAGAACCTTGTTGTGAGGATCATGTCCAGCTGCAGCAGGTAGATACAGGTTTGCACCACTCTGACTCAAATGGATCTTTTCCAGATCAACTAGTGACTTATCAATTTTTCTGATTTAAATTAGAAAACAAATTCAGTAAATAATTAATGCATTATTAAATACAGACTAACATTGATAGAACAGATGTATTTTTACCCTATAAATCATGCTTCCCATTGTTATTGAAGTTATAGCACTCGATTGTTAATGGACTGTCCTGCATGACGTAAGACAAGAATCAAATGGGCTGAAAAGAACTGCTTATAATCATAGCATGATATGGTAAGGAAAGCTTCCAATGAAGCTAGCACATTACAATTGTACATCTTATTTTTCCAAACTTTATTCTCAGCAAGAGAAGCCCAGAATCTAGTTTACATCTTTATCAAAGAACCTGAGAGAAAACAAATTTAGTCATTAAATATATACTAAAGCAGTGCTCTTTCATACCTTACTTCCAACTTGTTGAATATTAAGAACACAGGCTTCCAGGTGGGTCCTAGTTCATCCTTATGACTTCCGTTTTGCAAATTGGAACACAAACACCACTCTCTGCAATTTTAGATATCACCAAGAAGGGATCCTGCAGAATTATGATAGGCAAAGTGCATGCTCAGAAAAATCTATGCTTATAAATAAACTAAGACAAGATGGAAATTATTTAATGCATACCACTTTTGAGAAGAGATCTTTATTTCTCAAATTGAACATCCTTAAGGTCATTTCAGTTGTGGTCTTGTGAGCTAACAGACTTCTTCGGCATGAATGGTATAGCTTCCAAGAACTCGTGGATGGTGCTTTCAAACCATCTTCATGTTGTGCAGGTCTAGAGTAATACAGTTATGTTTGATCTATGAACTATCTGCCTTTGCATAGCACAATAACTTCAACCACTAAAACTTTTTAAGAAATATTAGACTAAAAATTTACTCATTAAAGCAAGGATAAGATTAATCAAGCAAATAGGATACTATTCGTGTATAAGACCGAGAATTTGTCCACAATATAGATTACCTCTGACAATGCACAAGAAGCTCGCCTAGAAATTGCTGCTCATCTAATTTTAGCATTGGAGGGAATTAAAAGTGTCAAAAAAGCACTGCCTGCTTTGGAATTACACAGAGTAGTCTTATGTATATAGGATACTAAACGACAACACATTTGTTCTTATTCAAGCAATATCAATTAGTGCATAATATTTATTAACGAGCTTGCTATTAACATGTAATGATTGTGCTTTGCTAGTTCCTAGATATAAAGTGTGAAAATCACAATTCATGCATTTTCAACCCCAACTTAAGTATGCGTGGTGTGCATCATTTGTTAGTAGTGCTTGCTAGTATTTCGTTTAACAATTTGTGTTTCTCAGTTGGTGTAATTCTCCCAATGGGCCCACGTGCAGTGTTGTGTGGGTGATGTGTACGGGGGTGTGAGCGCTTTGTGGTGTAGCAAGTCGCAATAGGAGCACAAGCCCTTGATGAAATAAGCATCTCAAACTAGCTCTCTATGTAGGAATGTCCCACATGAGCACATCCCAAAGTCCCAAACATTCAGCATAGAAATAAAGGAATCTAGGAATGTCCCATATGAGCACATCCCAAAGTCCCAAACATTCAGCATAGAGGCCATAACTCTTCCAATACAAATTTTAATCACTAGCCAAGCACGTGAAGCCCCAACACTAATTAATTAAAGTTTGCATGAGATATCATAGCCTACATTTGCATAGAGATACCAAAAGGACTACACTAAAGACAACACAAAAGGGTTTCACATGGTTTCCACAAGAAATCTACAAAGCGGAAATGGATAAACTAAAAAGGTAGCAGCAGAGGCGACAATATCATCAGAATTTTAATGAAGGCTCATTGGTACAAAGTAGGAAAATCAAAATGGGGATTGATGCATTATATAGTTTAGTTTTGTGTAGTAAAAAGGCATTCAGTTTTATGTCATTAGACTTGTGATTTGGGAGAGTGGAAACCTCTCCAAAGCTTCCTTAGTGATGTAAGTCCATGTAACGGTTAACTTTTGATAGCAATCAATCATCATCCTCTATTTCTTAGTTTTGTGTGTGTGCGCATGTGTGGCAACTCTTCTTAGTGAGTTCATTACAGAATATTACTACTTCCTCCGTTATACTTATTTTAAGTGGATCATGTCCACTGAAAATATGTGGCACTCCTTTGTATGCATAAATGTATAATGGATTACTGGTATAGATCTCTAAAAATCGGCAAGTGATTTTCAGCTATGCTTTTCATAATATCACAAACAATATGAAGCAAGGGCACCATTCAAATGTTTAAGTTTGGCAACAAGATGAGACTAGTGTGGGTAAAATTAGAAGCACAGTTTTATCAAAAGTGGATAGCTTATGCAATGCACATATAGCTTTCAAATAATCAAACTGTCTCCATATATCAAACATAAACTAATGAATAACCTAAACATAACATAGTTTACAATAACATCAATCATTTCATCACACAATAAGAAAAGTACATAGAAACTGATGAGGTGACTTAGAGCCTCACGGCCCTCACGTATACCTGTACATCTACATTGTGAAACTGAGTATCAACATCATAAACACGGAACCTGAAATATAAAAATTTGACATCACGGTCAGAGAATCCACTTGCAATTCACTGCATACATGAGGAGGTCAGGACAGAAGTGAGGAGCTTACACTAGTGTCTGCACACGTTCAAAATGATATGTTACATTGACCTTTTGAATCCATGTAGGATTTAGTGAATTCAAGATTACTTCTGTTCGTCCAATTTCTTCAAGCCTACCATCTCTTCCTTTTAAATAAGTAACAACCATTGGATCACTCTACAAGCAGGGAGCAACATGAGGAGAAGGAAAAAGTAAATTTGAAAGAGCAATTATAATATTTGATAATTACTGTTTCAAATTGTTAAAGGAATTCTGATAACAGCACCATCAGATACAAGCTAAATTTACCATGTCCAAATTAGAATATTAACAGGTTAATACAAGGAAGTTCTAGTTATAAATACCTTCGAAAGCACATCCCGATCACGTAAACTTGAAGCTGACAATGACAGCTGCCAACAGCAGAAGAGAAAAGGTTAAGAACTTACAACTTAACAGCAAAAAATTGCTAAAGAGACCTTAAAAATAGGCCCCACTATACATAAARCTACTGCTTAGAATACTGTAGCTCAATTAATTTTAGTACCACTGCCAAAGGTACAACCAAAGTTCAAATTAAGCAGCTTCAGGATTCCCACCGTGACATACTAAAAGAAAGGTGGAAATCAGTTGTCCCCAAGGCAATGCTAAAGCTCATTAATTTATTAGGTAAAACATTTGTGAGGCCACTCAATCTGCTTACTTCGTCGGCCTAAGGTACACAAAGAAGAGCTCAATGCTATGATCTTTAGTTTAAAACTTTAAAACACAAAAAGAAGAATAGTCTTGAGATACAGTGAAGTGRTCCCTTTTCATATTAAAGACAGATAATTAATATCAGCTATTCAAGATGCAGAACAAGAAAGTGGGTGAAGCTTGTTTATGGCTCTTCAAAATTTCAGCTTGGACATAGCTTCATCAAGGCCTCACTGGAGGAAGGGCTCTCCTTAATTCAAGCTCTGTACAATGATTATAAAAAAAAAAAAAAAAAAAAGGTCATTCCCAGGAAGGTGTTTGTCGTTTGGTTTCCTAAGAATTAACAACAGAAAGTCTGTAAAAGAAATTCAGGATCCAGCAATAAAAAACTCTGGCGCTTGGGCCTATACACGGATGTTGGAACGTCTGTTGAGCACACCATAATAAGGTTTTAATCAACAATAAGGATCAGATATGCACACCCAACGACAATAGTTTTTAATCCAGCAAAAAAGTAAGATCAGAACCATGCAATTTGTGTTTGGTCGTCCTCTCTCATGCACAAAAACTTCTCCAGGCAAACAATCATTTCTGTCAAGCACTGGACACGCCGTTTCTATGATAGTAAGCATATGTTTATTCACTATTCAGCCCAGATAACGCAATTCATATCCAACACAAGCTCCATGCTCTAAGTAAGTGTTGAAAGCGGACACCATTGGAGACATTGCTTGTCGAGATCAAGTCAGGTGTAATCATTCATTTAGGTATCTGGAATGTCATTGTCATCTAAGAAATATAACTCCACATGTGAATTAGGGTAAAGAGCTGTACTGTGCAAGAGAGGTTTAAGGAGCACTAGGATTGTTGTCTGTGTGCAGAATAATGGCGTTGTTGGATAGAGGCTACAGGTGTAAGTCATAATCTGTCACTCTTAGAGAAGAACTTATATCAAGGCATTAATGCAAAGCTTTGATCATGTGTTGTAGGCATAAAGAAGGGCGCGGTCTGGGAGCTATAGAAACTTGGTGGATAAACTATGAGCAAGTAGCGATACCATGTTAAGTGTTTCTATGGTGCAAATTTCTGATATCATAGGGTTTCCACAAAATGTGTGGTGAATGGAGCTAAGAAGACGGGGCCCCATTCTCATCAAGTGCTGCTAGCAACTATCTCAGCGCCCTTTCAGACAGCTTGCATGAAAGTTACTAGTCTGTAGGAAAAATTTAACCTTTAGCCAAGTGCTTAGGTAGGGGCATTGAGCCCAGGAAACGTTGCAACTTGCAGACTTGGGTTTAATCGGGATTTTGACCAGATTAGAGTCCAGAATGGTATAAAGCAATAACGGTTACGTGGTTTGTTTGCCTGTCACTAGACTAATACTACTTTCTGAAAGCAATAAACGCAAACCTCATAGGAAGTTGGAATAATATTAGCTACAAAGTACAAAACTGGGCGGGTCAAGAGAAGACTATTTGATTATAAATGAAAGTCTTCCCCCCTCTCCCAAAGAAAAAACCCCTCTTAAGATCAAGTATAGGTGACACTTGAAAATGGAAGCCAATGCCAATCCAAAAATATCATATATCTAATTATAGAATATCCAATAATTAAGATTGAATGGAATACAAATATCAGACATCCAAATAACAAGAATTTGGAGCTCGAGAAGAAATTAGCCATTTGCAAAGGATTGTTTCCGCCTAAGAGGACAAATTCACAGTATTCTTTGGACTAAAGTGTGTAGCACTACTCTCCGTTGTTTTGGGGATAAATGTTTTACAGAAAAACCATTTTCCCATTTTCCCTTGTTTCTTTGGCAAAATCAAAGTAAAAAGGAAAATTTGGTTGCAAAACTATTTCCATTCCTAGTGAACCATTTTCCTTCAAAAACAAAGGAAAACAATTTTCCGTTCTTTTCTCAAAAGGTTTCTTCACAACAAAGAAAATGAGTTTTAGGAAACAATTTTCCATATAAATAAACAATGGAAAACAATTAGAATTTCAATTTTTCTCCGGAAAATGTTTCCCATGGAAAATCATTTTCCATTGAAAATGTTTTCCTCCAAACAAACTAAGCCTACGTGTCTTATAGAGGCAATATACTTATTATWAAGTCTCTCATATGATGAAACTCCATCAAAAGATTCCCAAAAAGTGGCAACATCTTAGGATCAGTAGTTCGGGAACCTTTTAGATATTCTCTCTCACATATCTTGCTCATTTGATGTTATAGTTAGCAAGATGGAGTACCAAAAATGTTGTATAAATATAGTTGCGCAAATTCACATTATGACGAAACTTCATTCAGCCCTTCTAAGAAGGCAAGATGTAGTGGATAGGACACTATGCTAGCACCTTCTACAGTTTGAGTCAATCAAGTCAACAACAAACCAGCACTCATTTTATTTTCTTATTTCTGGTAAATTGTCAACAAATTAACACTCATTTCCTTTTCTAATTTGCTTCTTGTAAATTGTCAAGCAATTTCCAAGGATATAAACTACGAATCATTGGCCGCGATTTTTGTTTCTGTTTTCACTTCCATTTCCGTATCTATTCGCACAAGAACACAAAATTCAAGTCCGTAATTAATTCAATCTCCACAATATTCGCAAATTCAGGCAGAATCCTCCATTAAACCAATTAATTCGGGGATCAATTTGACTTGCAAAGAAGTGCAGCAAGTATCCAAACCAGCAGGAATTCACATTATGAAAGAAAACAACAAAAGCTTGCTTAAAATCCACTAAAAACAAGCATTTAAAGTTTAAACTCAGGAACATGAAAATTAAAACCGAAAAAAGGTCAAAGTAGTCAAAGGAGAGAGAGAAAAAGGAACCTCGATCTGCGAGAAGAGGCCATTATAACCGCGAGACTTAAGGAAGAGATTAACGGCGTCGTTATTAGGATAACCACCGTGGCCACCTCCGCCACCTCCTCCGCCGCCGCCTAAGCTGCTTCCAACCGCCGTTCTGCCGCCTTCTTCGCCGAAACAACAGCCATTCCCCATTTTAATCTAACGAATTTATGAGAAATTAAAAAAAAAAAAAAGGAGAGAGAATAGTTTGGGGAGAAAGAGAGAGAGGAAGGAAGATGTGTAGGCAAGTCAGGAAGGACGAAACAAAAGAGTAGAGGAATGAACTGGGGATTGTTGAAGGAGGAGGAGTAGAAATCTTTAGTGGGTCCTACCTTTTTTAGTCTTCTCTGCTGTCTGACCGCTGTGACCAGTGCTTTTCTTTCACTTACTCACTTTTAGATCCTCATCATGCTTTTTGTACTATTCTTTTTTTTACTGTACTCATACGGACATATTCCAGGTACTCTATTTTTTTTACACTAAAAAAAATCAACCTTCTTCACCCTCTACTTAGGGCAAGATTCGTCTTGATTAAAAACTTTTGTGAGTCTCAAGCAATAATTTTGCTTAAAATTCTATGGAGTCTTGAGTTGGATTTTGATTTTCAAGACCCAACTCAAGACTCTTGTTGGACACTTGTTCAATTTCGATTGGGTTTTTTTTTTCTTTTTTTAAAAAAAAATCAAATTTGACATTTTAATTTTTTTTTGATTTTTTTTTAAAAGAATAAAGAGAGTCTTGGTTGGAGTCTTGAAATAAAGTATGAAAATGTAAAAAGTTTTGATGTGAGTCTTAAAAGTAAAAAGTTAGTAGAAAGCAATGTGGCAAAGTTTGGAAGGGAGTCTTGGAGTCTTGCAATAATCTTGCCCTTAATTTGAATTCGGAACTTAGTTATGAGTGATTAGATTTTAATCCTCATCTAATTATTCTTGCGGGTATGGAACACGMGTCCTTCTACCTTGTGCAGTCCTATTGTCTCAATCATCACTGTGTGATCTTAAGAGTCTGTTTTTTTTTCAACTTATTTTCAGTACTTATAAGTTAACAAGTTTATATAAGTTCACTTAAGTATTAATAAGTATAATCATTACTTTTTCCTCTCACAAACTAAGTTCAAATAAGTATAATAAGTTCAGATTAGGTAAGATAAGTTCAGATAAGATAAGATAAGATAAAATAAGTTCAGATAAGTACAAATAAATTGAAAAGAATACACCCTAAATAGTTGCGACATTTGCCTTTTCACACTTGACGATATGTATCTTTTTTTGACGAGACGATATGTATCTTAAAATGCTTATATCTTAAATTATACACGAGAAAACATTATAAAAACTATATATTTGAAAAGTACTCGTCAAGATGAATCAAATAAGATCCACATGACTATGTTTTTATTTGTGTATAATGTGTATATAAAAATAAATACAGTAAAAGTTACAAAGTGAATATAATGCTTTAATCTCTATTACATAAGGGAAGGGGTAGCCATGGTGTCTRCCTATGAAATTACCTAGATACCCTTAATGATTTGATTATTTAAAAAATATATTAAAATTCAAATATAGCTATAAAACTTAACACTAAAAATGGAAATAATTGCTCATAAGTTTAATGCATTTATTCTAACAAAATAAATATGAAAATTATACTATTAAATTATTTTATCAATTAATACACAATTAAGTACTGCTTTGATTACATATAAACAAATAATGTCAAGTTCAATCTATTCAAAAAACAAATAGTTGCAAAACAATATATGAACAAACCAAAACATACATTAATGAAACTATACTATTGTTCTACATAAAAATTCAACAAATAAGAGATGCTGATTTTTTTATTATCAATTATTGGCTTGAAATCATAGCATTCAACTTATTCAAAAATAATTTCATCTATATTAATAATTTTCATCCATATTAATTAAATACTAAAAGAAAAAGAAAATTGGGTGGGAGACCTAAGTCACAAAGACAAAGACAATGTAACTAGAAATTAAAATATTTAACATTTAATTTTTTCTTTTAGCAATTATTCAAAAAAATAAAAAATTTATTGCATAAAAATAATTCAAGCACGCATCGCGTGCATCAAATACTAGTATCACCTGTAGCAACTACGAGAGTTATTTAAGATCAAGGAACTGTTTTTTTTTTTACTTATAAATTTATTTTTTGTTAATGTCACTTGGCCTAAATAGGGCGTTTGTGTCAACGTGGATTTCTAGATAGCTCATTACAACTCACTTCTATTTCAGTTTAATTTTTCCTAAACCAAAATAATGAGTCACACTCTCAAATCAAGTGTTCACCTAGGGAAAAAAAAGTCTATATATGAGCATGTGGCATACTTGATACTTCATTATTTAACAGTGTGGCAACATCATATCTTCATAAGATACTCCCTTAGTCCCTTGTTTTATTTACTTGTATCATTGCAAGTTTTAAACACTTTTTAAGATAGAATTGATGATAGTACATTATATGCAAATTAGGAAATATTTATTAATTCAATGTTGCAAGTAGGTGGATATTCGAATATATAAAAATTGAGAGTAAAAAGTATAATAAAAGTGATTTAAAAGGTTTTTTTTAATTCAATTTAAGAGTATGTTAGTTAAATGTTAGATAATGTATATGCTTAAAATAGAGAAATGAAGCAAATAATTTGCTACATCTATTCATGGTATATAGTGCAAGTAAAAAAATAAAACTAAGGAGTAGTAATTAGTAAATATTTTTGAAGTTATACTATGGATGAATGATAGTTACATATATAAATTGTAATATAGTTGCATTCTAACTTTAAGCACACCTTATATATTTACTAGTCTTTATATTGCACGCGATGCATGCGATAATTTTTCATTTGTAGACTTTTAATACAAAGCGGTGCAATAATTTAATATACCGACAATCTAAGAGAGTTTTTATAATAGAAGAAAATATTATAGTAAATTCATATAGCAATATATTGTTAACTTTTTTTGTGTTTGATACGTAGTGCAAAACTATTAAGTTTATTGATGGTTATATGATGTTCAATATACACAAAATAGACTTCTAATTTAGTTATTCAAGTTAGTGATAGCAATTATGGTGTTCTAGTTTAATAACAACACCCTTTTTGGTTGGGAACCATTTCAAATATATAACTATTTTCCTAATCATGGAAAATCAAAATAAATGACAAAATAATTTAAATTGAAACATGTATTAATTGATTAAAACATATTAATGTCAATTCTTCAATTCTGAAGTAATTAATTATGTTTGATTTTTATGACTTGATTTAAAATTGCTTTATAAAAAATGTAATTAGTAAGGATAAGGGGGTAATTTTAGGTGGACACTGTCACCACCTCCCRTTCCCTTATATAATAGAGATATACTCCATCCGTAACGTAATAACTATAATGATTTGATATAAAGTAAAAGAAAAGAATGTCCAATACTCCAATCGTTGCAGTTAATACGTTATGGGTACTATATAAATTTTTGGGCATTTCCTATGCAGTAGCGCTACTTTATCTTTGCTCAACCACACCTTGCTTGAGTATAAAATCCTAGAAAAAAAACCCTATTCTCTCTCTAGCAAAAATCCTCTCAAAATCCCTCAAAACCCTTCTTCCCTCCCTCGTTTTCTGGTGGCTCTGGCTCGCCGGCGACCTTGCCCTAGGTTTTAAAAGGTCGTCGGCGAGCGGGTGTTTTTTTTTCCGTGTGTTTCTTATGCTCCTAGTTTGTGTTCGCCCTTCGAGTTGTGTAGGTATTTATCACTTATTGACGTCTTGGGTTGTTGTCTCGTTTTGCGGGAGATCGGTGTTGGGACTCAGGCKTTCACGAGTCACAATTTTGGAGGTAGTGACTGGGTTTAGTCTATTCCTGGTTTCGGAACGGTTCGTAGACTTGGATACTACCCGATTCGTGACTTTTGTTTGGAGGGAGTAGTTTTATTATTTTGTTTTCTTTCGCCGGCGTTGAGCGGGCTCTTACGTGTGATAGTTATTTGAATACTATGTCTCTTGGGCTTTAGTTTTTTTAATAAATTTGCCCCTTGCGATGGCTCCTTATTTTGTTTGATTATTGTTTTTGTTTATGTCATCCTCCTAGATCTTAATTTATGGAGTTAAGAGTTTTAGGTATTGTGTTATGAGTTTCTTTGATTGTGAAGATCCGACCGCTTCAGTTCGATTGTTGAGGATATCTAATTGATTCTGCAAGTATGGTTATTCAATTACTTCTACATCATTTATTATGCCGAATTTGCGCGAACTCACAGATAGTATTGCTTCGGATGAAGAGTTTCTTTAAAGATTTATTGTTTCAAAAATTTGAACAATCATACGATGTATGTAGTTTTTTAGATAGGTATATTCGTACTTGTCGATTAATTTCTTCGAAATTGGATTGTAAGTGCCGTTTGGTTTTATCACAATAATAAAATCTTTTAGTTTTCGTGTAAAAAAAAAAAAACCACACCTTGCTTGTCACCAATTATTAACTGAGCATGATTTTACAGGACTAACAGGGATCAAAAGAAGAAAGAAGCCGCAAGCTAAAAGTAAAAAAATAATTATGAGTAGAAAAGGTGCGACATGAATCTCACGAGTGGTGACTAATGACCGAAAATGAGGCAATACTTGTCTGCTTAACAAACTAATTATTTCGATTAGCAACTTGTTTAATCAGTGTTGCATATAACTATTCTCATCTTCCTTTCCAATTAAGCGATCAATTCAATAGCTGGGTTGTACATTATTATTGATTCGTGTTAATATATTATTACCAGTAATACTGATCATTGTTAACCTCATGGACCTTGTTGACGAGCTGGAACAACTACCATACGGCGGGGCCATTGGCCATGAAACTAGTTGACAAAAAAGAACAACCACCATACCCCCCTGGTCACGAGCCTTGTTGCCGCGCAGAATCTGCACGTATCATTCAGCTTGGCCTTAAGCAGTACACCAGTAATAACGCGAAAATTATTGACCTAAAAATTGAGTTTAAACCTAAGCAGATGCATCATGCATATAATTATCTGCCAAGGAAAGTAATTTGTTAAATCGTGAATTTGTGATTCAAAGGTGTGTTGGCAGATTACTTATTGAATCATTTGAATGGCCACATAAAACAACACCTGCTGTGTGCCGTGTGCGGCACAAGAAGCAAACCTGCGGGCCTGAATATCTACAATCATGTAACATAACATTATTCACTAATACACRAATCACATGGTACAGCTTAGAATGATCAGGATTATCAATGCCAAATGGACAATAATGTAGTAATTAGTTCATTAAATTTTAGTCAGTACATCAATCAAAAATGTGATGCCCTGAAATTTTCATTTTTTTTTTTTTTAAAAAAAATGGGAGACAGAAAGTAGCATTATATGTTGTACAAAGTCAGACATGAATGTTACTGTTACTTACTTTGGTATATGTCCTTAATTATAGCTGAGTTACTTGAATGAGCTTTGCCCCAGAAGGCACTTTGCTTTACATGGTCCCTCGTTTCCTCCAGAGAAAAAATGATATTTCCTACCGGAGATCAAAGTTGGGGACTAGTGGTCAACAATCACAACTTCGAGTACAGAAGCATTCGTGATCATGTATGTGGCAAGATCAAGATCACAGTTCCATCCATCCAATAAATCCAGTAACTTCTAATGACTTCAAGCATTTGATAGAGGGGGTGATCGTTATGTATATAGTCTTCATATCTTGTATTCAACTGCATTAAGCGAGGAAAGATATAAAGTCCAACTTAAGAGCCACAGTTAAACAGAACCAACGAAGACTAAAAGCAAGAATTTGTTAAATCAAGATGTAAACTAGCTTCAAAATACAAATTGAGTAATAGTAGATAGAATATCAATCAAGTCAAAATAATGAAGCACTTCATACAATGCCATTTTAACAAGCTTCCCCTGAGCCCCTACAGCATCAGAAGATGTGCCTTCTGACATAGAAGGAATTCCCATGAAATTTATCTCATCTTGCCATCATAAGACTAACACAGTTAATCATAGTGGCTGGATAAAGCTTTTGGACCGGATTAAGCCTCAATCAGAAATTGCAAGCTTAAATTGATTGATTGATTGATTGATTGATTGATTGATTGATTGCGGCTGGCACTGAGATCAGTAGAGCTCCCGTGAAAAGGACTTCTAGATCTACTCTCCTATGTGGAAACATGTACACAATTGTACTTCTTGTCACAGATTCTACAGCAAATATTAAGCAATTTATCCTGTGTTGCCTGTTTAASCTGCCGAAACTTAAGCATTTAACCAATAACTAAACCTGCGATTCCTTATGTGTTTGTAATGCCTCAAAAACCAGAGCAATGAAAACACAACATTAAAAGGTCAAGAAAGAGGTAAAGTCATCATGCTATGTTTCATGAGGAGAATATTAGTCTTTATATGTGTATTTTGATCCTAGGTGTTTATTCATCACATCAACCTCTTTTGTTTCAAGCTTCAAGTTTCTTGTTCAACTTCATTCCCCATCATTGTARGGTACAAGTATTTGTGAGTGATTTTCTTCTCATATATACGTGCAAAAATTCCAAACACTATACAGTTCCAAAGTGATTGAAAAAGATTACTTTGCTATTTGTTTAAAAATCATGGAAAATACTTGAGAAGAAATGGAGAGAATACAGCAGCAAAAGTCTAATTTAACTTATGCACCAAATTTTGGCTATTTTCAAAAAATACGTACCATAGTAACCAAAATCATCACAAACTCAAGTATCAAATTTCAAGTAAAAACTAGACATAATAAAAGCAAGAAAGATCACCTGAGTTACAATACAGGAGATGCAATTATTCAGATGTTGAACTTCTTTAGTGCAATCTTCAGTGAGCATCAAGGGCCGCTTCTTGTTCCTCATAATTGCTAGTGCTATCATTGCCGTCATCGACATCACTAGTTTTATAAGAACTGTTACAATGTCTTTTCTTCTCTTGTCCGTCGTTCTGATTCAAACCTTTCTTTTTCGGCTTCTTTAGTATGCCTTTTCTGTTCATATTGCCTATGCTTACTGAATGTGAAAATTCAAATCCCTTTTCTACTCTGAATTGAAATATGAAAATTTCTGACTATGTTAAATCTTACATGTAAAATAATATTTGCATATACAGAATCGTGCAATGAAGCCTACTCAAACTAACAAGGGAGTATATCAATGGATGGTGATAATGAGAAAACTTACAGAGTTTCATACTCGTAGAACTAGCTCTTCAATGCAGTAAATGTCAAATACTACAGGTCCTTAATAGAGATTATGCACTCTGCCACTCTGTATGAAGTATGCAAAATGTCTCCTCATGTTTTGTATTCAATTAATTTCGGTAAAGATAAAGGCAATTGAACAGCAAAGATTGAAACTGCTTGAAGCATTGTTCATAAATTGAAAGGGCTATCTCTAAATCGCAATAACAGTTTACAGTTTTTCTCTGTTTCTCTTGGACTAACTGAACAAAGATGGCAAAATTGAATACAAATCTGTATAAACATGTAAAATACAAGTGTCTTAAACAAAATTTATACTATCTATTCATAGGCTCCAATTGAACTTCCATTCTGTCTGACCGATGAGCCTCTTTCTCGTCATATGTACCAGTAGGGCTCAAAAGATCAGCAGTATCATCTTCATCATTACCCAGAACCCACTTCCCTCTTCCGGAGCTTCTATCACCATGTTGCTTTTCCCGATACTCCAAATACACGACTGTCACTCCACCAATCAAAAACCAGCATATCAGAGCCCAAGTTAGCCTTCTTACATCTTCTCCATACCTCTCTCCTAAATGTTTCAATCCCGTAAAAAGGGCAGCCATACCAATAATGATGGCTGATCTACCAATAACTACATGAGAGTACTCCCATATTACCCTTTTTGAAGAAGAAGCCTCACCACTGGATGGTTTCTTTGGCCTTAGTGATGCAAGGATAGGCTGTGAACAGGCCACAATAATAGCAGCCATTCCGAGCTTCACATGCAAGGAGGTCATAAATAAGCCTTTAAGCTCAGCAACAGCAAAGAGAAATCCAAGCAGCACAATTGACAACCCTGAGTATTGCAAATAGACATGAATTTGGAACCATTTATCACCTTTAACATGTTTCATATATCTTGCGGTGAGTACACCAACAGGAAGCAAAATGCCCCATGCAAGAAACATCATAAACCCATGGACAGCTAGCACAGGTCTCAAGTCCTGCTCAACTTCTGCTGAACCGCGATTAAGCATCACTCTGACATGGCGACTGCTATGAGCAGAATGCATATTTTTTTCAGTCAAATGGTCATTGGACCATGTAGCACCCATTGCCCAGATGACTTTCAGAGGGGTTGTAGGATCAATGATGTTGTTGCACTCAGGCATTGCATCCTTCTTAGGGCATGAAGGGTTAAGCGGACGAGTAAACTCAAGAGTGATGAAGCCATTCTCAGATTTGCATCTCACATAGGTGAGATTCTCCTTTGTAGCGTGGACATCAGAGGCACCTGTACCGTCAATCCAATATGTATCAACCCGTCCTTTCCCATCATCATCAAACCAACCTACGTACGCAAAACTATTTACCATTTCACTACCAAACCCAATGGCAAGATATCCACTTTTTTTCTCACCCCGGGCTGCAATAGATATAGAGTTTTCAGACAAGGTCCAAAAGAAATTTACTTGTTGATCATCCAAAACAACACTGTTGTTGTACATATCTGATAAACCACCATCAACTACCTGAACCTTCCAGCCCATCTTCTGCTCATATGCTGATTGGTAATATATTAGATCTGGAGTGTTTCTGTGAGGAGTCCAAACTAACTCCTTTGGACTTGCTGGAACTCCTTCAAGTTCAGCACCTCCAGCATATATAGTCTCTGTAACATTCCTCTCAGTTGCATTTCCTCCTAGAGGGTCAGAAGTTAAGTAAAATGGAACATCATGCCCAGCTTGCACTGAGAACTTAACTGGAACACCCCTCTCCACTCTCAATAGAGGAGCTTCTTTCTTGTTGACGTACAGAACCTTTGCAGGATTAGGAGGGTTTGGGTAATGCAGAGCAGCACCAGATGTAACAACAAGAGGTGTATTAGCATCTGCAATCACAAAATCTTGATCTTCCTTGTCCTCTGCATCAAGAGGACCCATACAATCATTTACATGCTCAGAGACATTCAAAACTAAATATCCATAGGTTTCAAACCGAGGGCCCCCGTGATTTTGAGGAAGAGAATAAGGACGGAGAGTATCTGGTGGCTTAATCCTACCGAGTGCCCATATAACAGTCACATTATCCATGTGTTGCACAGGGACATCATTCTTCGGATCATTTGCTTTTAGTGGTCGCTGATAGCGAATGAATGAAACACCATCCTTTCGGTGCCCATAGACTAAATAAGTATTATTAACTGAATCTGACCCATTATACAACGAATCAGGACACACACCCCGAGCAACATGATTCTCATCCACTGAACACTCACTGTAATCAGTAATATAGTAATCCTCAGCAAAGGGCATTCCCTCTTCACTAAACCCTGTAACAGCAACATCAGAATGAAGCATGTATCCCGAAGAAGCTTCGGGTTTTGCCCACCCAAATGCCATATAATTCTGAATCCCCGTCATTGCCTCCAAACCAATATCAATCACATTCTCCTCAACTGTCAAGGTCCACCGAACCCTATACTTTGACGACAAAACCTTACAGTTCTCAAACATCGTAGGCTGTTCATACCGCCATTTCTTCGCACTGGTTGCATTACTACTCCTATTACTATCCGCCTCCGGGGCAGGTGCTGGGGCCAAAGCCTCTGACCCATTAACCAAGCTATGAAGCACAACATGCCCAAAATCGGAGGCAGTAGGGGAATCCCAAACAGCAACTACATTAATCTGATCCCAACTAACATTACTCCTCAAATGAACAACAAAGCTGTCATTTTTATAAGTCCTATTCAATCTCTCATCAGATATGATWAACCCATTTGTCAAATTAACAAAATTATCCCCCTCTGCACCCCACCAATGAACATGATCAGACCCTGGGAGCATATCAAACTCACTAACCCTAAAAGAACAATTATCAAGTATGGTAAAAACCCCTCTTAATTGATGCTGAAGCATWACAAATTCCGACCGAAACCCCGCCAAAGATGTATCATTTGAGCACTTTGAATCAGAAGAACCATAAGAAGTAGAAATACAACAAGCATGCAACACTATAAGGGACATAAAAAGGGGTTGTAAAAACCCTTTGAACACCCATTTATATGCCATGGAAAATGGGTGATCTAATACAGATCTAAGCACCTTTTCCGTAAATCAAAACTTCAATTTGAGAAAAAGCCTTTTCAATTCCACATCAAAACCACACATATAAAGCAAAATATTGCGTGAATAGAAAGAAAAGAAGAGAAACAGATCACAGAGGAGAGAGAAAAGCAGACAGTGGGGATGCAATTGAGAACGAAGCAAAGGAGAAAACACCAAAATAGCAATTGCCCACCAATTGAATCGGGGAAAAGATGAAAAAATTGAAAAGGGGTTTAAAGAATTTCAGTACCTTGAGAAGGGAAAAAAATGGCGGATACCCAGAAAGAGGGAGGTGGTTGTGTGATCGCAGCAACGAGGAATTATAATAAGGAAAAGGGGGATAATTGTTGTGTGTGATTRGAGAAGGAAGTTAAGAGGGGGGGAAAAGGTGAGATTCGTTGAATAAAAGGTATTAAAAATGGAGGAACGCAACGAATGTTGAAGTATTGGGTATGGTTAGTTCAGGGGTCAGCACAAATGGCTGATTTCATGGAAATTGGGAAACAACCGAGGAAAGTAGGCGTCTAGGCGAGGACAAAACAGTCATTCAACGTGGACTCGCCGTCATTGTCTACTGGGAAGATTTGGGTGTAAACACTATGGTCAATTGCTCATTGTTGATTTGTTGGGGAAAAATAAGATGAAAACCACATTAGATTAGATCGGAAAATATTAAAAACAAAAAGTTTAGATCAAACCGTACACAAGTATACAACCTTAAAGTCCTAATAAGAGTTCGTTGTTAATAGAAAAATTTGTTAGAAATTACCCGTTATTTTACAAATAACTACTTATTATTTTTTATTTTAAAAACAACTACCCATTTTTATTATCAAAAATTTKAAAAACCTTGCCCACTTTGGTTTTTCGGATAGTTTTCTACTTCTCCGACATGTGGTCCCTGTTTCTTTTACCTTTCCATCCTTAAARCCAGATATTTSGTCATTCTCACTCACTTCAACTCTAAATTTTTCTCTATTTTTTCRCCCAAATTTTTTTTCGCCTAAATTACTTCACTCATTGATTTATGCCCATTCTCTTCAACACCACCAATTTTGCCATGTCACTTCACAAACTCACAAGAACCATCAGTACTAGGCAATGTCATCATCTTCTTCCCAACAACCTCCCTTTCTTGTTCACAACCTTCCCAACAACCAGCATAGGAAACTGCGCCTTCATCTCCTCAGAAACGCCACCGCGCTCTCAGACGGAAAACTCATGCCCCACCTTAACTTAACCATCACCTTCTTCGTCACGCATCGGCATCAAAGTCCTCACCGCAATCAATATCCCCGACAAAATCACCGGAAACATACCGATTTGAACAGAGAAAATTTCCCAAATTGTGGTTTAACGATGAGAGAGAAAGTGGGGGTTAGCGAATTCGGGTTGAAATTAGCGGTGAACGTGAGGGGTGAATTATGGGGTGAGCCAAAAAGGCCAATGCCCGATTTGATGAAGGAGGAGAAATGAAGTAACAAAGGGTGGAAATTGATTTGACGTAGGAGGTTGGGGTGATTAATAGGTAGATTAATTGTTTAAGGGGTATGTGTGTCATTTCATAGGGTATGAGAAATTTTTGGAGGGAAAGACAACAACCATGGGCCCTACAAGTCGAAATACATAGAAAACTGCCCGAAAAACCAAAGTGGGCAGGGTTTTTTAAACTTTTGACAAAAAGTGGGTAGTTATTTTCAAAATTTTGAATAATTTTGAAGGATTTTTAAACTTTTGAACCTTGTTCCCTTAGTTTTTGCAAAATAGTTGAAGTGGGTGAAAAAAATTATTAGATGTGTATAAGAGACAGGGAACGGAGGGAGTAGCAAATTTTCCCTTTTAATATTTAAAAAAACTATTTGTACATACAAAAATATGTATACTTACAAAAATATTTATATAGAGAGCGAGGGATATTAACTTACGGAGTATTTGGTTAGGGTTTTCATCCCGGTTCCAAATGATCATGTTATGTATCAATTACAAACAACCAGGGTTTGAAATTAAAGTTTAGGTCCTACTAAACTCTACTCCACATTTATTGTTTTGTTGTTTCTTTCACATCCACCCAAAAACTCGCTCCACCCGTCCCCGCTAGTGCTCCATGTTTAGGAGAAGCGATAAATCAATCCAAGTTATTCATGAATCATAGCACATATTACTAAATTCACCTCACACAACAAGTCCAAAAAAAATTACATGGTGGGGTCGTTTCTGACAAATAGTGTCAAATTTACACATTCAATGTTTTATAACTCTGAGACAATGTTATGCAATTCCAAGAAATTGTTCTATAATACATATACAATGTTTGGCAAAATAACAATTTGGAAATAGTTGTTATTAAGGAATATCGATATCCTATATATAATGGCTGGATTGTAAATAAGTGAATAAATATAATGACAATATTGTAAATAAGTGAATAAATGTAAGTGGTAAGTTAGAGCAAGTTTTTAGCTTTATACCAAAAAAAAATAAAAAATTGTTGCGCATGTGTATGACTTTTTTTTTTTAATTTGAGTAAGATAAATTGACTATGAACTAACGACCTTGGATAGGCTAACTAGTAGAGCACACCAACACATTAGATGAGTAGAACCGACAAAATCCCCAACATATTGTTGGGACGAGGTGTCACTTCACTGAATCACTAGACTCTTTTGACATATTGAGCTCTATGGCTTAGTTTGTTAGAACTACTATCTTAGACTCTTTCAACATTACTATTCATGGCCCAAAAAGGTTTTGCGAATTATTGTTTTTTTTTTGTGTTAAAAGAGTCACAAGCATGCTCTGCTCTGGGGGTAGGCCGGAAGTGCGACCGCCTAGGGCCCATTATTATTACTTTTGTTTTTTAAAAAAACAGTTTAAATTGATGCATAATTGGACTTTAATTGTACTATATTGTTATTCATATGTAGCATTTAAACAATATTAATTACTTTCCATATACTTCTTCCGTAACGATTTAATTGCAACTTTTGTCATTTTAGGCAATAACATATTAATTGCAACTTTCCAAAACTTTCTATTTTTGCCTACACTTATAGTACTGAAATTACCCTTTTATCCTTACTTTTTTTATTATATTTTTTATGCTAATCTAATTACTTACTTAACATTCTAATCTTATAACACTAACCTTAACCATTCCCTCCCAATTTATTACTCCCAACTACCCCTCTTACTACAAAACCCAACCTTATCACTTCAAATTACCTCATCTCTCGAAACTTCCTCATCTCTCTTCCATTTCCCCCAATTCGCAGCATGAACCCTAAAACCTAATTTCTGAATCTCTCCTTCATCGTTCTTGGTTTCTCGTTTATTTTTCAATTCCTCTTCCCCAGATCTAGTAATTGGTTATGTTCAATTCTCCCCCAAAATCATCTTCTCTCTCCTCAAAAATACCCCCTTTTAGATCTAGTAATGGTGCTTYATCTTAATCCCCTCTATGACGTTATCGATCACACTCCATGTTGCGATGAGATTCGTTTTCTTTATGATCTATGTGAGGGAAACATATACCCTCATCGGTTCTATGTATACTTGGGTAACGTGTCGTGTTGTGTAACTTTCGTGTCGGGTTGGAAAATAAACGGGTTGGCGAGTAGTGACCTGAACTCGACCTGTTATGTTATATAGGTTGAAGGGCTTGGTCTAAACTCGACCTGGCATGACCCGTTTAACTTGATTTTAACCCGTTTAACCTGAATTTTGAAATTAAACCTAAAAGTCTAAAACCATTTACAAATTACAAGTACCTGTCAGCCTTAATATGCATGCCAAATTGCCTAATTAATATTAGGAATTAACACAATAAGGCAATAACCAATAATTGGCAATAAACATGTCAATCAAACWGTTTATGTGTTTTGAAAATTAACACATTTAAATTGTTTGAAATCTAAAACTGAAAAGTCTAAAATAGTCTAGAAAAAGAACAATAAAAAGTTCCAAACCAAACTAAATAAGTTACAAACTTCCAACCAAATTACATAAGTTTCAYACACATAATTTCTAAGTAGCTTCGGACATATTCTTCGAGCTTTGATCATCATCATCGTSGACTATTTCCACACTTAATCCCGCCACTTGATTGCACAAAACATCAATATCATTTTCGGTTGAATCTAACTAAGATAAAAAGCATAAAAAAATTAATATTAGGAATTATTAAATAATGAGTAAAATAAATTTTCAATTAATATTTTATACCTGTTTGGAAAACCCAATCCCTCACGCAAATCAAAGCTTCGGCCGTGTTTGGATTCAATGAGCTCCTATAAGCATCCAACACTCTCCCTCCGACGCTAAAAGTCGATTCTGAAGCCACCGTAGAGATGGGAATGGCTAAGATATCCCTCGCCATTCGAGAGGCAATTGGATATCGTCCTTGGAGTCCTTTCCAATGATCCAACACAGTAATCTTGGTTGTGCGAGGTAATTTTTGTTCTTCCAAATACTTAAACAAAATCAGATTTTTCAGCACTAGATAAAACACAACCTTCATAATCATCAAAATCCTAAAAGAAATAACACCATAATAATTGAGCACACTGTACTTGTATCATAATCCAAAAAACATACAAACATATTATAAAAACAGAACAAAAAACAAAAGAAAAAAATAGACATGAAAAACAGTTTTACAAAATTGAGTAAAAAAACAAATCTAGAAACACGAAAAAAACCAGAAGTACATGAGCATTTTAAATGTACAGGGTGAAATTTCCAGAATTTTAAAACAAAAACATCCAAAAAAACATTACCTCCATTAGAGCATCAAAGCCTAAATCCCGATCAACATGAYCATTTGGTGTATCTCCTTCCTTATTGCTCGAATTTGGGGTAGAAGAGGCGTACTCATTGTACAAGGCAAACAATTTGCCCTTGAACAATTCCAACTCCAACTCCCATGTATCCTCATAAAGTTTCTTATATGCCCACTCCACAACTTGCAACTTGAATCGAGGATAAAAAACAACCGCAATAGCCATGATAGTGCTAAATTTCGACCAATATTTATCAAACTTCTCCCACATKTTTGTTGCCATAGTTTTCAAAAACCTATCCAAACTTCCCATGTGATTTTTCAACAACAACCTCACTTTAATTACATTAGGGAAGTAGAGATTGGATGTGGAATACTTAGTACCCGAAAAGGCAAGAGTTACTTCATGAAACACACTTAGAAACTTGCATATTTTTTCTACCCTATCCCACTCTTCCGAATTTGGACAACTCACAAAGTTTGCATCCGTTGCTTTCATGTGGAGGAGTGATTTTTTGAAGAATAAAGCGCTCTCCAACATTGTGTAAGTGGAATTCCAACGAGTAGGCACATCTTATCTTAAACCTTTATGCTTAGAACCCTCAAGGTTAACATGTTGAACACATTTAAGAAACTTTTGCCTACGACTTTGAGAACCTTTGCAATACTTAACACTCTCTCTAACCTTTAAGATAGCTTCATCTTTTTCTTTTAAACCCTCTTGGACAATTAAGTTAAGTATGTGAGCACAGCACCGAACATGGAAGTAATCACCACTAGACACCAAATCCAAGTCATATTTTAGTGTTTCAACCATAGAGTCATTAGCAGAAGCATTATCTAGTGTAACAYAAGCTATTCTCTTCTCAATATCCCACTCTTTCAACATGCAAATCATTTTCTCAGCCAAGGTAGCACTAGTATGGGGTGGGGGAATAAAAGAAAAGGCTAAAATCCTCTTTGCCAAATTCCAATTCTTATCAATGAAATGAGCAGTCAATGAAATGTACCCATCAGTAGTAATAGAAGTCCAACAATCAAAAGTTACCGCTATTCTACRAGGAACACGTTTCAAAGAGTGATTAAGTTTTGTCTTTTCTTTAGCATAGATTTTCATCACATCTCTCTTAATACTATATCTACTAACATGCTTAACCTCAGGACATAAGTAAGAAAAGACAGCCCTAATACCTTCATATTTCACAAATTGTAGAGGCAAATTATGTCTAGCAATAGCAAGGGCAAGTAATTCACGAATTCATCAGGTTTAAAAGTACAAACCCTATTCTCAAGACTACCAGTTGCATTCGACTGCAAAATCATTTGACCAACATCCCTGTAAAACCCTTCCCCTTACAAACCTTAATATGTTTAAGCATATTTTCCAGTTCCATTTCTACTTTCAGCAATATATTTAGTTCCACATTTAATGCACTTACATTGTAAATTTCCATGCACATCCAACTCATCTATCATCTCAAAATGATCCCAAGCTTCTGAATATAATTTTCTTTGCCGTTTACGTTATTGAAGGGGATTACTGCTCAAATCTGGCTTGTTGGTTGGTCGAGAAGGTGGTGCTTTTGGTTGTGCAGCAGGCTGTGGTACACTTTCATTCACCTCAGCATCGGAATCAACTATAATTGGACTCTTTAAAGGGCTTGCAAATGGACTTCCCACTGGACTTTCTCTTCCAATATCCATCTAGATAATCACAAAGCAAACTAACTGATCAGAAACTAATACTCAAAAAATAATTATACTTGTAACTAATCAAAATAYTATGTCCAGAAAATATCAAACATACTACATACTCAGGTTTACCATTACAACCCCCCATTTTCAATACTGTTTCCCATCTCTGATTCCTCTAAACACATGTCCCATTTAGTATAACTGTTAATTAATGGTCAAAGTGTATGAATATATTGTATAAACGCATATTAATAATGTATTTACTGTATGAGTTTATGTCAAAGTAATCCATTAGTCCATTACTGTCGAGCATATTAGTAATCCATTACTGTCGAGCATATGAAGTTCAATTCATGTCAAAGTAACCAAGATTGTCAACCTAATTTCATGTATTACTATATGAATTTCATGTTAAAGACTCAAAGTAATCCATTACTGTCGCATATTAATAATAAAGATAAATAATTTTAAAACTAGATCTAGCATATAAAATTAGATAACATAAATCTAGCATAAATTGAAAAATAAGCTTGGAATTACAAAGTTTCATATACTCACTGACTTACATCACAATCACTAATTCAGTCGAGCATAAATTGATAACATATTCTAGCAAGAAAAATCATGCTAATTAAGGATTAAATTTGAAAAAAATAAGTCATACAACATACTATTAACACAAAACACGAATTTTATTGAGYTGGAGTAAAGTTATTACCTTGTAGAATTGAGTTGATGGAGTGAAAATCCCAGAAAATGTAAAAGAAGGAATCAGATTTTGATTTTTTRTGAAATCTAAGAATGAGAAAGATGAGAGAAAAATGAAAAGAATGAGAAAAGGAGTGAATGAGTGATTAGACYGTTTGTGCGGATAGGGTATTAGGATTTTAGGGTTTTGACATTTTAAGTGGGCTTTTTTTGCAAGTGGGCATCTACTGTTCTGTTGTACAATTAATTGGCCTGGACTGATGGCCTGAAGCAATAAAATCAGAAAAATATGCTTATTAATAAATCAGGTTAAACGGGTTGTGCGGGTTGACACTTTGAACCCGAACCCGTTTAAAGCCCGTGTCGTGTCGTGTCACTAGATTAAACGGGTTGGGATCCTTAACCCAAACCRACTAATTTCGGGCCGAGTTCGTGTTGTGTTAGCGGGTCGTGTCGCGTTTGCCCAGCTCTAGTTCTATGAGAACGGTGACAACACTGACAAGGACCGATACATTAGCCACTAAGCGTTCAACGCTTTGAGTGAGGTTTTAGTCAAGCTGACTAAGAAAGACGCCTGTTATCGTAAGTATCTTGCAATTTTGGAGCAAGAGAACATTGATTGTGGAAGGAAGTGGTTCAGGGACTATCATGTGTCCAAGTTGATGGAGGATGAGGAACCTGCTGAGCCAAATCCTGATGATATTATAAACATCAGTACATCTGAGGATACTATGGTTGTTGCTGAACATGAAAAGGAAATGACGGAGGAGGAAAGCTCGAGGAAAAGAAAAGGAAAGTAACTTGCATTGGTTGATGATGTGGTTGATAGGAGCCACCAAAAGGTTAGTTCCGAGGATGGTTTGCAGCTAACATAGGCCAAAGCTYCTACAGCTGCTGTCAGTGGTAAGGGTAAGGTGATAAAGGAGTTGGGACTCCTTGATGGACACTATAATACCCCCAAATCTCCCTCTACGTATATACATACAAAATACCGTAGAGATAGATTTGAGCGTACTATCGCCACGTAAAATACGTAAGGCTTTCCAAAAATGTTTACCAAAATATTGCAGCGGAAAAATATTTTCTTTATTAATAATAATCAAAATATCCAATTGTTTCCAAAATACAAAATAAAACTATTATCCTTAATCAAAAACCCTAGATCTAGGTGGAATCTCCCTTGTTCCCCAATGCACGTGCTGAGCTTTTATTCCTGCATATAATATCACATCTATTTACCATAAGGTAAATAGGGTGAAACAACAAAACAATAAAATTCGAATTAGCAAAATATGCTAAGTACAGTTTATATGCCATAGAAAATACTTTCCATAATATTAAATATTCCATGTCTTACCAATTAGGAAACTTTCCATAAATAAAATATTTTCCAATATAAAATCTTTCCAAAAATAGAATATCCCAAAACCAATTTCCATATCATATTTTCCAAAATCCAAGTTATATAAAATATAGAAACAAAATATAACAATATATACTTTCCAAAATATTCAATACCAAATAATAAAATTTTTCAAAAATCCATTATTCACCTCCTAAGTGTGCACACCCCTCAAGCTAGTAACTCCCTTCTGTAGTCTATACTTGAGYAAAAGACTAGACAATGCAAAGGACATAGTCCCATACATCAACCCAAATCCGCATAGTGGGACTTCGAATAACAATAGCAATAATAATAATAATGAGCATGAAAGCTCTCCATCCATATTCCAAAAATCTTTGTAAAATATTTATTTCCATAAAAATAAATTATTTCAATAAAAATGTAATCCTTCAATAAAATATATTTTCCAATAAAAATCCATACTTTTATTTTCCAAAAACCTTTTCATATATAAAATATTATCTTCAATAAAATCAATAAATCATCAAACCATTCTTTTCAAAAACCTTTTTACAAACATTTCAATCCTTTGCATACAAAATATTCAATCATACAAATAAAACCTGTTTTCATGTAAAATCATTRACAAAACATCAAAGCATATTAAAATAATATTTTAACACATAAACGTACCTTGAATCGCTAAGTCCAACCTTCACACAAAATAATTACTTGTTCTACAAGCAATTTCCTCCTATAATATAATATTATTCTAATCAATACATAAATCCTAAAACTTCACAAAAATCATAAAAAGATTCTTCTATATGTGCATGACTTCTTTTTAATATCAAAACCCATATTTATAAATAAAATTCTGATTTTTTTTATTTATTAAACTCTTGCGATAAAATATTCAAAACTCAAAAGAATTAATTAAAACAATGTTAAAACTCATGTGTTTAATTATTATACTCAAAACAATATTAAAACATAATTTTCAGATTTATTACAAGTATAAAACGTGTGATTAATAATTTATAAGTATATAGAATTAATTAAAAATAAAAAGAAAAGAGAAGAGAAAAACCGAAAGAAGAGGAAGGAGGAAAGTCTAGTGGTGGTGAGGCCCACTCGATGGTTGCACCAGCTGGAGGAGGGAGGAGACGAGTTGTGGTCGGCCAAGGGGGCCGAGCAAGGAGGGCCGAGCAAGGAGGAGGGCCGAGCAAGAGAGAGAGAAAAGAAAAAGAAAGAAAATTGTGAGGTTTATTAATGAATTGAAGGGGTATTTATAGATTGTGTTTGGGTTAGATTTTCGGACTCAAAATATTGTGGAAGGAATGTAGAATAATATTTAAAAAGATGTCATGAAAAATATTATGGAAGGTTAGGAAGATGGCATGAAAAATATTATGGAAGGGTTGATGATTATTTCCTTGCAAAACAAGCTTAGAGAATTTAGGAAAGTTGAGAGTTGGATAAAAAAATATTTTTAGACCTTAGTCCAAAGCCATGTTGGCAGTGTGAGAGGGTCACACGACCCAAATCAATTGTTTTTTTGTTTTGTTTTTCTTTTTGTCCGAAATTATTTATTTATTTAATTATTTTATTTTATTTTCCTTTTTCCAATTAATAAATTACAACTTCTAATTTAAGAAATCATTTTTATAAAACACACTTTTATTTTGAAAATAGCTTTTGCCACCAAAATTCAAATATTTTGGCTCCAATATTTCAAAACTTGAGTAAAATTACCAAAATACCCTTTTCATATTAAATTTAATTATTAAATACTTTAAAAATACATCTCGAAAATACGGGATATTACAGACARTGTTTAATTTGGTAGAAATCAATGGAGAGGAAAAGGTAYTTGTCTATAGTTTGYCATTCCCTTCTTCAAGTTACAAGGAGAAGGTTGAGAAGGAAGTTACAAGGGCTAAAGCRAAGGTGGAAGCGAAGGTTAAGGCGATGGAGGATGCCAAGGCCAAGGCTACGGCTAGGGTTTCCAAAGTCCCCAAAACCTCGAAATCCCCAATTGCCAATTGCATCGAGGAAGTGTTATTAGTTCAGGCCCAGAAGGCCCTTGATAATTAGCAATGAAGAGTATTTGGCTAGAGAGGCTAAGGAAGCTGAAGAGAAGAAGCCAACAATGTCTGAGCCCAGTGACTCTTCAATGGAAACGTGGATTGAAGATGATGTTTCCATCCCAAAAATCCCCCCCCACTCAGCTTTACTGGTTTGAATTTTCTTACCCATGTTTTGTTTAAACTTTCCATTCAATTAATTTGCTTCTATAATAATTGGTTGGTTTTGTTATGTTGATGGAATTTCAGTGTCATAATATGGCTGATTTTGTTGGTTATTTTGGTGGTTTATGGTTTCTTGTGATAATGTTGGTTACTTGGTTTATGGTTTGCTATGATTCAGTTGGTTTAAATTTGAGTTATTTTGGTTATTTTTGGCATATGATGGTTCACTGTTGGTTTTTGATGGAAAAAATTGTTAGATGGTTTATTGTTCGCCTATGATTTGTTTGGAAATATTTCAGAAATTCGTGATTGCATTATGTTTGTTTATATTTGAGTTATTTGGATTTTTTGGGATATGATGGTTTATTGTTGCTTTTTGATGGAAAAAATTGTATGGTGGCTTATTGTTTTCTATTTTGTTGTCACCAAATGATGARGGGGATTAAATGCCCTTTTCTTGAGATCGTACGAATCTTCGCTCAAGTAAGTGTACAATCATAGTTGAGGAAAACATTCCAAAGAATGCTGCTCCTATGTACCACATTTGCTTTGTGCGTTGAAGAAGCGACTATGATCACAGAATTTGTGGGCGAGAAACCTTACCTGATGGTTTAGGGAAGTGATTGCTGAATGATGAGATAAGGTTGCTTGTTGAATTTGGTGTCATAAACATCTCAATGATATTGTTGGAGACATGTTTTGGGAGCATAAGTCACATAATGGTTATGTTTGTGTGTTTGTGTGTCATTAATTCAATACCAATTTCATTCATTCATCAAATTCCCTTTCTTCACAAAAACATCCATACCTTACAGAAACATTAAAGCGACTTCCAAGAAACAACTTACTACAAATTTCTTACACACTTTAACTGCCTTACACCCAAAAATTACACACTCACTAGACACTAAAGTCTAACCAATTCCCCACCATTACAAACACATAACCTTCCCAAAAAAAATTCTTGCCAAAGATGGTTACATGAGGCAGTTACCAAAAACACATACACTTACCTTGTTGTTGGTATAGTTCAATCTATCTTCATCGATCGCCATTCCATCTTCTGCWTCCAAATTGTCATTGCTGACATGTAGAAACCTTTCATTGAGATGCATGACTTCATCATCTACTACCTGTTGATCAAACTTTATATTTTBAGGGAGCAATCCATCCCTGTCTAACCAHTCCTTCCCAATATGGGGAATCTTGTAGTTGTTGCCTCCTCTAGCCTTGAGTATCTCAACCATGCAARCTTGCAAAGTCAACCAACAATGCTTGATTGATTTAGGCTTGTACCACTCATACGCTTCCTCCACCTTTTCATTTAGCTCGTCCAAATTCTTTAGAAATGAATGGTATTGAATTGATTGGAAACCATTGAACAAACCTAAGTCTAAGATATTCAAGTTCGGAGATTGGGGTGGTTGAAACACTACTTTGATGTCAAAACCATTTGTTGTTGTTGCTGCCCTAACTCAAGATCATTGCCATCTATATGAGGCCTTGCGTTGTCTTGTTGAATATAGATCTCCTTAGATAGTTGGGCAGACCACTTTGTAATAATGTCGGGGATGACCTTTTCTATTAGAAGCTTTCTGATGACTGGTTGAGTGACATTCTGAATGGCTTTTGTTTCTAGTGTTCCTGCCTTCCTGTTTTTTGAGGTCTTCTTTGCACGTTCATGTATCACAAATGAGTATATCCRGAACTTGCCATCATGTATCTGCACACCATTTGCATCGTACAATGGTCTTGAAATGACACTCATGAACATGACTTTTATCTTGAATCTTTTGGATTGTTGACATCGATATGGGTCATCTTCCTTTGGTAGTAGAATAAACCTCCTTTTCTCTGGGTTCAAATAGAACCACTTCTCATCTATGTGAATTACATTCTTTATGTCATCAAACTCAGCCATTTCACCACCTCCACCCGGATGAATATGTTGCAAAACCCACTTGATTCTTGCTATTTAGTGATAGTCAGTGACACTAGGATGATTGTTGCTTGAGTGGCTTCTTAGCTTGCCCTTTTTAAGTAGCCTATGAACTACCATGTGTGGCACTCTTAATGCTCCCTCAATACGAATTGTAGTCCATAAGTGTAATGGCATAGTTGGAGGAATTCTTCACTGTATTCCTTCGTTTTTTTTGCCGCACTTGCCTATCTTTTTGCTTCTGACATCGATCACTCCCCCTCTTTGTTTCTATTTTTTGAGGTCTTGAAATAGTCTACAAATGGTGCTCTTATGCACCCCAATAGCTTCAGTAAGTTATTTTTGAAAACCCCTTGGTACTTTATCATTTTTCAGATTGAGTAAAAGCTGTTGAACCACATGATTTCTTTGCTGCAGATTCATGTCTTTAGTTTTCCTTGAGTTTCTTAGTAAATCATTTGCATACGTTGCAGATTGCATGTCATCGCCATCTGCCAACAACCCTTCCTCATGAAGTATTTGCTCAACGTCGTAGAAGCCATTAGAACTCATCCTCTTGCGAAGATTTTAATGCTATATTTTGGGATTTTTTGAAATTATACTACTCTAAAGTGTGTTGTGTGTGCAGTGGCTGTATTAATTTTTTGTGAAAAAACTAACGTAGGTGGTGATAGCAAACTCTCTGCATTTTTTGGGTTGGAAGAGAGAGTGTAATCAATGTTGTGTCCATGAGTAAATGGGTTTATTTATAGCAGTTGTAGTGGTTGTTGTAGATTTTTTTATTTTTCAATTTGAATTTGAAAGCACAAAAAAGGAGGCAAAAACACAATCTTGGCTCCAAACCAAAATTTCAGACGCATGTGCAAATCCAAAAAGCAAAAAGTTAGATTTTCCCACCTAAATTAAGACCCAAAAGTGGTCCTTGCAAGTCGGTGGGGGCATCTTCTCTCTCCTACTTAATATTAATCAAATACCCTTACTTTCCCCTAAACATTCATTCCATCTTTTGCGTAGGAGTCCGTTTCGCTTCGAAAGTTGCAATTAAATCGTTATGGAAGAAGTATTACTTTATTAACATAATTAATTAGCACTCATGCCTGTCAGTAACTAGGTGATATTTATAATATTATCTAATCTCTTCATCATCTTCTTTGATTTCATTGCATYACAACTTCCAAAATGCCAAAATTTTCAATTACACTTGCTTCATATATTATAGAAATGGTTATGAAAATATACACAATAAATTGCAGCAAAAATATAATTCATTGGTCATAAATTATTCTATTCCCATATTTTTAGTATTGGTTGTTTATGATAAATTTATCATGTTTTAAATAATTAATTTTTGACTTTTTTTTTAACTATAATTTCTGATTTTCTGTTATACTGTAAATTGTAAATATTTATTTATACTTTCTGCTCTAAATTGTAACTATTTATCACATTTTAAATAAATAATTCCTTTATTCTRTAATGGCTGCATGATTCACATCTTTTTGGATGTGTCACTATTTACTAATGTTTTTTCAATTATATTTGTGACTTGTATGTAAGGAAAAATTTACAGATGAAGTGTATTAATTTAGCATGTTTTTATTAAAAAATAATTATGTAAAGGGGTCTTTTCTTTCACATTATGTTTAGGGCCCATAAATTGTCAAGATAGGGACTGGTCACAAGGGCGCAAATTCTACTATTATTCCAGGACCATATTTCTCATTATGGTTCCGAGTAAATGTTCATGTCCAATAATACAAATGTTTATCTTCAAAAGCAAATGTCAATATTCAAATGTTCATTTCTAAATGCAAATTTTTATCTCCAAATGTAAATGTTCATCTTCAAATAAAAATATTCATATCTGAAAATGAACATTTCTATTTTTGGACATGAACATTTACCTGAGATCATAATATGTAATATGGTCTTGGGACCATAGTAGACCTATTGTCACAAGGGTGGCGATAAGAATCGATCTCAGGATCTCCAGGAACCTGCTCAAAATAACTCAATACCCATCAATTTAGTAGCGAACACAAAAATGAGTAATTCTTTTAAGCCGCATTTTGTAGATTATAAAAAGAAATTAATATATATCTCTTGATATTTGTTGAAATTACAGAAGTTGTAAAGCATTACTCATCTCAGAATAGAAATAAAACTAAAATCTTATTCATCTCCTCGAGTTGACATAGCTTCATGCATTCTCCAATTGAATCACGAAATAAAACAAACTACTCAGAAAATATCATATATCAATAGCATCACAATTGCTTGGCATTCTCCATCAAAGTTTCTATCAAATTTTGATGGAAATCAAGAATAGGCTTAGCTTGGAAAACTTTTTCATCAATTAACAAGACCAAAAATAGTGCTTTTTTTTTTATGATTTTTGCTAAACTTTGTCAAAATCTATCACCAATGTAGATGGTTGTATAGATTAATGGTAAATGATACAGAATTTTCAATAATTTGTCCAAGGTATATGATAGTATCCATATTAATTTGTTGATCAAAACCTCAACCATAATTTGTCTAAGGTAACGTAGAATTAAACTCTCTGTTGTAGACTTATAGTTGGATAAGAGATCTATAAATTTACAGGTATTTACAGTTATCTAATAGAAAAATAATTGACCAATACCTTCTTAGCTACAACTACGTACTCAACAGATAATATACCGAACTTCGAATTGAAGATGATTAGTGATCTAATATGGTCACAATAATCTTTTAATGCTTCCAAAATCAACATCTTCACTCATATCCTAGTTGWTTAATAGCAATTAGATATTTAAATTCGATTTAAAATTTTCAATGTTAGTCAAAAAAAGCAATTTAGCATAAAATTATGCAAGAAGAAAGATCTGAGCATAAAATCCAATAAGATCATACAGTCTTGGCCTCCTTGTATTCGTCAACAGCCTTGTGAGAAGAGCTTCACTTCTGGGCCCAACTTCTTTGCAAATTACCAGCAACAACAAAAAAAAACCTAAGTTTGTTGGGTCCCTTAGGTTTTGAGTTATGACAAACCAATACAGGGAACAGGACACTAAATTGTTAAAATAGTTGGTTTTGGGAACTAGCGGTTATAGGATACCTGTTTCCCCAGACAAGTTAATACTTATTGTGTATATATATTGAAACTAACTTGTTTTGTTACAGGGAACAACTGAATAAACACAAAGCTCATATACTGGTGCAGAACCAGTAGGAGTTGTTTCCTTGACTGTTATATTGAAAAACAGTCATATACCTTTTATTGCATCTTAACCATGTTACATGTGCAGTAATTAGGTTGATTTCAAGACTTGAAGTATGAAGCCTTTCGAAGTCATTCGAAGAAAGAGGTTGTGCTCATAATTGAAGTATTCAAAGGAAGATTCAAAGTCTTGAAGATTACATGAAGAATAGAAGAAATGCTACTCAAATGATTAATTTAGGAAATTCATGTAAT